>CP092882.1:4090794-4110494 GCA_030710605.1 Cordylochernes scorpioides | reverse complement strand
TATTCTCTCATATTATCATCTATTATTACTTATTATTCAATTATGTATTTAACCTTATAATAATCTTATATGGACGTTATAATAAATCAGTTTCAATCTCAATCCCTCTCGTTCAATAACTTTTATTATTGAAGTAAGATCTGTAGAGATAAGATTTGATGATATTATTAAAATAAACACATTGCCATACATTTTTACAAATTTATCGATGGATGGCAATTAAATTTCTAAAACTATTTTTACTGTAGGTACACCACATGTCTGCACATGTAGGAAAACGCACCGTTCGACTTTTAGAACTTAACAAATGTGACAAGATCCCTGTTTGGTTACTTGAACACACTGGTGAGGGTTGGAATTTTGCAAGAATCGGAGGAGGAGCTCATTGGAGAAATTCTTTCATTCAGAAAAAAAAAGTGTCTAATTAGGGATTCAATCCAGTGACATATGCCACTCCTCCGCCGAATGGAATCTTCAAAGCCATTTTCCTAAAGCCATCTCGATGGGAAAAAAGACTGCGATAAAGAAAAATTCTAAAACATGGAAAAAACGTTTATAATTCTTAATAAAAATATACACAGTAATAAAAACACATTCTAAAATATTTTTTTAAAAAGTGAAATACAAAAAAAGGTAATCGGCAAAAAATAAAAACATCACACAAAAAAAATCTCTAAAAGTTAAAACTTGGAATAGACGACAAAAACGCTATATATTGATGTATATAGTTGTTCATTTGTTTTAAATAAATATTAAATTGATGTATATAGTTATTCATTTGTTTTAAATAAATATCAAATTGATGTATATATTTGTTTAGTTATTTTGCATATTTTTCATCTGTGAATTAATCTTATAATTTGGTCTATGAAAATAAAAATATTGGACCAGTGACCAAAACAAACTGTAAATAGATCGCTTAATGTTATAGAGTTAGTATAGAGATTTGTTAGGCAGGATATATATTTAAATGTTATGCTTGTGTAATTTTAATCTTAATTGAATAAAATATTTAAATTATAAATGTGTTATAAATCTTAAATACCAAGCATTAAAACATATATAAAAGGAGAAAGAAATAATTAACTTAGTAAAATTTTAAAAAGAGAAAAAAGATTTAAATACAGGAAAGTAAAATGTTAAAGACGTCGTAAACACGGGGAGAATATTGGGAGCAAAATGAGAGAAAGATGGAAAAAAAGGAAAAGGCGCAAACTGCGTTAGGCCTTCGTCACAATGGGTAGGAAGGCGACAAAGGAGCAAAAAATCGATCAAAACAGAGAACGTTGTGTGGAAATGGGGTGGAATTAGCGGAATAGCATTATATAGGGAGCTAACGCCCAAGAAATAATAATAAAAATAGCGTTTTTCATTAGCTTTGTCAGCAAAATTATTAATATGTCCCCAAAGTTCGTAAATGATTATGATTTATAATCCCTAAATACTTCCGTCCAAATTTTTATAATACTCAATTTGTTAGAAACCACGGAAATTTCAAAAGTTTTTTTTGAAATAGAATAAAGGCAGTGGAGGATTCAAGTTGCTTTTGTGGTATTGAGGAACAAACCTCAAGACATCTACTGATCGATTGCCCATCATTTCAAGATTATAGAATGAAGAATGAACTAGTTGTTTGTGAACTTAACGATGTGATTTCCGATAAAAAATCAATAATTTCAAGTTCAATTCATTTTGTAAATGCATTCTAAACTTTCTACAAAATCTGGATCTCTATAATGTTTTCATGCGTTGAATAATGTAAATAACTTATGTAAATAAACTTTTCTCCTTGTTTGGCGCAAGTATCCCTTGCGGGATATAGCGCTTTGGAAATAAAAGAATTGTAATTGTTTACGAACTTTTGAGACAACCTTAGTAATATTGGTAACCTTGGTAAAATTATAACAGAATTCTTATAGAGAAGTATGATTTAATCTCTGATGTTTTTTCTATATCAAGGGTGGCCAATCAGTAGGTGGGCCAAGTTTCATAATTACAAGGTTGTCCCAAAAGTTAGTAAACATTTTCACAATATAAATCATAATATATTTTTTTTTGAAAATAGAGTAATCCATAAATAAATCTTTAATTTAAAAAGGCATATATTGAATCAGAATATCATTTATTGTACCAATATTTCAGTTGGCTGAACGCCAACCTTTATCAAGGTATTATAACACACATTAATATGTTATCGCAGTAAGGGCAGTAGAAGTTTGTATTATGTATAAAAGAAACATTCGTGCTTTTAAATTTTTTCATTTTATATGTATAGATGGCGCGCTATTGCTTTGTGTTAATTTATGCCTAACTGGCCTTGTCTTTATTGTTTGCGGAAGAGCATTGCTCGATGCAAATATTTGAATGTAATTCTTCTGTCCTATAAGCTTATGTCCATAGTTTTCTTGAAAACCATTTCTGATATTCCACCCTTCAGTGCTGCGTATATAAGCAGAATCGTCCAATACAGTATTAGAGCTCTGAGAAGCGGTCTGGTGGATTAAATTGGCGAAACCGCTGGGAGGGTTCACCACTGATGAGCCAAGCCCTCCCAATATATTTTTTCATCGCAGTAAGGACAGTAGAAGTTTGTATTATGTATAAAAGAAACATTCGTGCTTTTAAATCCTTCCATTTTATATATACCTTTTTAAATAGAAATCATAAAATGTTTACGAACTTTTGGGATAACATTATATTTCGAATTTTAAGCTCTAGTTCCCTACCTCTTTATAACATCGGCTTTTTGGCCACACGTACACAATTCTACCGCTTTCATAATTCCATACGTAGGAGGGTTAAGTATTGTAGAGGGGGGGGACATAGCCACAAACCATGGTATAAGATCTGTTGGCTATTGTCTGGATTTGTTGGAACTGGTGTTGTGGTTCATTATCGTCATCATTTACATTCTGTACTGGGTCGAGAAACCAAATGTTTTAAAGGGAGAGGTGCTACTTATGGTAAATACGTCTTTATATAAATGATTTCTTGAAAATGAAGATACTTCGGCCAGTAAATCTTTTTATTACCTCGACGTTTCGATAAAAAATCTTTTGTCCTCGTCAGGAGCAAACAAAAATTAAACATTTAGCAAGGCGTTAAAAATCTTTATATAAATGAATACTGGGATTTAAAACTATATAATTAATTATTAGAATGAATGTTATTTTTTTTTACGCAATGTGTTTTCTTTCATAAATAAAACAGCTTTATACTGTCCTTAAAGCGATGTAAAAATATTGAGAGGGCTTAGTTCATCAGTAGGGAACGCTCCCAAATCGCTTCTCGTTTCGTTAATTTAATCCACCAGACCGCTTTTTAGATCTCTGGTAGATTAAATTGGCGAAATCGCTGGAAGGGTTTGTAGGATCATTAATCATCACAGACACGGTTGGCCATTAAAAGTTGTTTTTATTTCCAAAAGTCTCTCGACTTATTTAGGCATACAATTTTTAGTTAAATGGTATTCTAACAAAAAGAAATATAACATATTGTTTACAATAAAATATAAAATAATTTAATAAAGAATAATTAAATATTTACATTTACAAAATGTAACTTTTATAAAACACAAAGTTTAACACAGCGCCATCTAGGTGTGGCAATTGGAATTATTTAACCCTACAACATCATACTGATATGCCAAACTCTCCCAATATCTTTACATCGTAGAAAGGACAGTAGAAAGATGTTTTATTTTGTTTACAAAAGGAACATTCGTGATTTATAGTTTTACACTCATGGACAAAACTTAAGGAAGTGAAAGGTCTTTGATGTGGCCGGTCGTCTGTCCTTTTGAAGAAAACAGAGACAATTTTGTTCACACTTGGTTATCTCGTTTGTCATCAATAATGATCCCTGTGTATCATATATCTTTCAGAGTTATTATATGAATCCCGATATACATGCTAAATCAGTGTCGGGCAACCTTTTTCGAGTTGCGGCGCACTAAGCTTAATTTCTTTTTTTCGCGGCGCACCTGTGTTTCTCACTATAAATTTCCTCGTAGGTAATTAAAATACAACAATAAATACTAGTAAAAATTTAAACATATATATCACATTTTATTAATTTTCAATATTAAATTAACATAATCAATGCGAGCATTGCGATTGTTTTTGAGAGCATATCAAATCAATACGGGGATCTACTTGTGAAAGACAAACGCGCATCTCCTCATCTATCATTTGAAGTCTTTCGCGCTTCTTAGACTTCATTTCTGTGAGTGTTGAAAAACCTTGCTCACACAGGTAGGAACTTCCAAATGGCAACAATGATTCGATGGCCGCATTACTAAGTTTAGGAAATTTGGAGTTTAAGCACAACCAAAACTCAGATAGCTCCTTTTCAGTGAATAGTCTTTTGAAAACTAAATCGTTTTTTAAATCAATTAAGTTTTCTTGCATTTCTTCTTCCAGATGTTGAATTTCACAGTGCATAAATGGGTTAACTACCCATTCCATCTTTTCAACGTCCAAGTAAGGAAAATATTTATCAAAAGAAGCGGATAGTAATGTCAAAGTTTCTTCGACTTCTTTTTTGATAATAGATTTTGATGGATTCTCTTGAACCATCGGAAAAGATGCAAAGTTTTCTTTAGCAATGTTTAAATTCCATAAACTGAGTTTTTCCTTAAACGCTTTCAACTTGGTGGAGATAGTGATAATGTTCTCCTGAGCACCTTGCAAATTTAAATTAAGGCTGTTTAATTTGTCGAAAATATCACCCAAAAATGAAACTCGTAACCACCAAACATCACTCATCATGAAAGGAAAATTAATCTCTTCGTTATCAATGAATGCCATTATTTCATTTTTCATTGAAATAAATCGATTTAAAACTTTGCCTTTCGACAACCATCTGACTTCAGTATGAAACAATAAATTTTTATAATCGGAATCCATTGCTTCACAAAATGTTGAAAAAATTCTCGATCGAAGAGCATTTGATTTAATGTAATTGACTACTTTGACAACTTCATCTAGAGTTGTGACAAGGATGGGAGGAACCGACTTTGACACTAACATTTCTCTATGAATCATACAGTGAACAAATTTGATATTTGGATTTTTTTTATGACATGTGCTATCAATCCCTTTCTTGAACCTTTCATAGCTGGAGCTCCATCCGTACAGACGCTAACACAATTTTCCCATCTCAAGTTATACTTCATAACATTTTCATCAACTAATTCAAAAATGTCCGCACCAGTCGTTCTTTGTTTTAATTCTTTACAAAAAAAAGTAGTTATTCACAATTTTTCCTGTATCGACGAACCTCAAAAATGCCAGAAATTGAGCTTTATTACTAATATCTGTGGTTTCATCAAGCTGTATAGCCCATTTTGTTGATGAATCATTAAAAGATTGTTTTATTTGCAACTCAATATCTTCTGACATATCTTCAATTCTTCTCGCAATAGTTTTTGATGATAGTGGAATTTTCGTAACCTTCTCCATAGCATCATTCGTTAACATACATCCAGCCACAATTTTTAAAGCAGGCAAGATAATTTCCTCTGCTCCCGCGTGAGTTTTCTTCTTTCGAGCGATGAGTTGAGCTATCATGTAACTAGCTGTTTGAGCTTCATCTGAGGTGGTCATAAATTTCTTGAATTTTTTTGATTGCTTTTGAAAACTTGATCGTATATTTTCAAAGTAGCTTATTGGATTGTTCATCTGCTCCCGATGATTTGTCTCAATATGTCGAAGTAGTTTACTTGGCACCATTGTTTCGTTGCTGAGGGTTTTTTGGCAAATTAAGCAAAACGGCAGTGATGGATCATTAACAGATGGTATAAATCCATATTTGAGATAATCTTCAACGTATTTCCTCTTATTTCCAGTTGATTTTACTATTTTCTTATCTTCTTTATTTTCGTTTTGATTTTGTTTATCACTGGCACCTTCTCTAATTAGAAATCTCTCCATCTAGTTTTGAGAGAATTTAGAAAAAAAAAAAAACACAAATATAATAATAAAATGTTTAAATAAAGTTACCTTGAGTTAAAAGTGAGTGAGAATTTCGTAACAAAATATTTTTTTCCTTTTTTAACCAACAGATTTTATGGTGTACAAAACTTATTGTGTGAATGTGTGTGTGTTTTACAACATGCAAAAAAAAATGAAGAATTACTACAGCAATACTTTGACATGCATTGACAGCAATACAGCAATAATTTATAATTTTTTTTTTGTTTTCTTTTTTTAAACTTTGTAGCTTTGAGTCTCTATTAATAAACAGCTGTGACAAAGATTGTAAATGACGGTTAAGTTTGGACATATTATTTTAAAAATTAGGTATTTTCCCCCGCAGTATGTATTCAACTTTATTAAATAAAGTTGTTTTCGCGGATTGTTTTTTTTTTTACTTATGATTTTAAATAGGTACGTACCTATTTGCATTTTTATTTTTTAATAATGGCACGTGCCAGTTATGTACGTCAAGATTATGTACATACGTTATATTATTTATTTTAAGTAACCCAGGTTCCTGGAGCGTACAGAAGTCGCCAACTACCCGGGATGTCCTTCTGACCTAAGTCTTCTTGGATTTATATACAATGCCAGTGGAAGTCCAATTAATGAGGTGTCGCCAGGCAGATTTCTTTCTTGGGAGATTTTCTAGGGATGCTGGACATATGTTGGTGATACCTAGGAGAGTGGCTGTCTGGAATCTTTGGTATTGGAAGGTTGGGCAAGTGAAGAGGAGGTGGTCTACGGTTTGGTCTTCATCTTGGCAGTGGGGGCAAGTTGGGTCTTCTTTTGATACCGTTGCAAGGTCTGCCTGAATGTAGCCATGTCCGGTCAGGATTATTGTGGAGGTAGATCCATGCTTGATGTTTCGAAGCATTTGGAGGAGTAGTTTCGGGGTAGCAGCAAATCTTCGTACATACGTTATATGAAATATAAAATTATGCAAACTGTTGTAATTATAATACCAAAATAAGTTTATATAAAATGAAATTTGCTTTTTTTTAATTTCATTTTTTATATGAAAATTTTTGAAAAAAATTATTAAAATTGAATAAAAATTATAAAAAATATTTTTTGAAACATTATTTTTAAATTTAACCAAAAGTTCTAAATACCTACAAAAATGTTCGCGGCACACCTAGAATTCTTCGCGGCACACCAGTGTGCCACGGCACACCGGTTGCCCGACACTGTGCTAAATGGTAAAACTTCCTTAAGTTTTGTTCATGAGTGTATACACACTTGGTTATCTGGTGTGTCTTGAATAAAGGTCCCTGTAATATCTTTCAGAGTTATTGTCTGAATCCCGATATACATGGTAAAAGATACAACTTCCTTAAGTTTTGTCCATAAGTGATTACACACTTGGTTATCTTCTGTGTCTTCAATAAAGATCACTGTAATATGATGCACTAGCGCGCCATGAAATTGTTTAATTTCAAAAAGAATTTTACGCGTTTTAAATAGTTTCGAATTTTGATAAAAGATTAATGTATAGCAAATATCTTTCAGAGTTATTGTCTGAATTCCGATATACATACTAAAAGGTAAAACTTCCTTAAGTTTTGTTCATGAGTGTATACACACTTGGTTATCTGGTGTGTCTTCAATAAAGGTCACTGTAATATCTTTCAGAGTTATTGTCTGAATACCGATATACAACTTCTTAAGTTTTTTTCTATGAGCGTAAATTGATTTAAAGACAAAAGAAGATAGAAAACCACAGGGATACAAGAGAGAAAGTCTAGCTAAGATTACCCGAATAAAAAGGAGTGTGTTTTACAACACGTAATTATTGGAGTTTAAAAAAAAAAGTTACAAGAGAGGGAGTAAAAAACAGTATGACAAATGAGAAAGAGCCGTCTGACTCTGACAGAATCAATAAGGCGGAGTGAAGTTTATAAAACGGAGGGTAACGGCCCGAAATTTCTGCCCTAGTGAACGGACAGAATGCTTCTTTGTTCCAAAATCACTTTATTAGGTACCGCTCAAAAAAGATCAGCCTAATTTATGATAATTGTAACAATGAGAGAAGGTTATTCAGATATTAAACAAAATGTTAACGAGGGATTCGATCCCCGGTTCATGACTGTCGGGAATCGAGGGTGTTACCCACTCGTCCACCGACTATACGGGACTTTGATATCTCTAGTATACGTGACAATGATAAACATGGTCGGTGTTTACGTAGAGACTGCCATTTAATTAACTTAGACAATACTTTACTAATAAGAATTCTACCTTTTTTTATATATAAAGGACAATAAACATTTATTTAAAAAAGGTGATGAAATGTTACAAAAGTGACATTGTAATGGGTTCAGGTGGTTATATAAACTTTCATTCTGTTGTATCAACCACTGACGTTCCACTAAGACGGTGCCACAAAATGAAACAAACAAGGTAGAATCACAGAACAATGTAGAGGAGAGTCAGGCGCTTTTTCAAATATAGGTCATTTCCAACAGACGACCGTCGATATCAAAGACTTTCTACTTCCTTAAGTTTTGTTCATGAGTTTATTTATTTCTATGGATAGGTTTAAGCATTTCTGGCGACAGGAGTGAGGTATGACAAAGAGACCATTGGACCACAAACAAGGGCGAGGGTCAGAGGCGGTCATCGGGTCAAATATCGACCGATAAGGTTGGTGCCCGGCTACCACGACATTATCTTTCGATTGTTGGACATTCCACAAGTGTGTTGTATATATAGGGCTTCGTTTATCTACTACCACCAGTTGGGGGTCAAGATATAGCTCCTTACCTATATGTCATAACCACATGTTGATCATTTATGTCTAACTCGATATAGAAATGGATAATAAAACTAGAAATTATTATAAAATGAAAGGATTTAAAAGCACGTATGTTTCTTTTATTCATAATACAAACTTCTACTGCCCTTACTGCGATGAAAAAATATTTTGGGAGGGCTTGGCTCATCAGTGGTGAACCCTCCCAGCGGTTTCGCCAATTTCATCCACCAGACCGCTTCTCAGAGCTCTAATACTGTATTGGACAATTCTGCTTATATACGCAGCACTGAAGGATGGAATCTCAGAAATGGTTTTCAAGAAAACTATGGACATAAGCTTATAGGACAGTAGAATTACATTCAAATATTTGCATCGAGCAATGCTCTTCCGCAAACAATAAAGACAATAAATTATTATCAAAATTCGAAACTATTATAGACGCGTATGATTCTTTTTAAAATAAAAACAATTTCTACTGTCCTTACTGCAATGGAAAAATTAATGGGAGGGCCTGGTTCATCAGTGGTGAACCCTCCTAGCGGTTTCGTCAATTTAATCTACCATGTTTTATTTTAAAAAAGAATCATACGCGTCTATAATAGTTTCGAATTTTGATAACAGATGGCGCGCTAGTGTACCATAATAGAAAGAATTATCCCAATCCATAACTAACTAACCAACCCCTTACTACTGAAGAAGGCTTAGAAGCACAACAATGGGAAAGGAGAAAAAACCAGAAGAGTAAATAATAGGAGAAAAAAAAAAGATTTATTTTAGAAGCAAACTCTTTAAAACTCGTCTATATATAAACCCCCCTTTCTCCCGCAGTTTTACAAAAGACACAAAAATATGAGATATCAATCAAAGTAAAAAACCAACATAATATAGAAATGTTGACACACATTAATATGTTATAATACCTTGATAAAGGTTAGCGTTCAGCCAACTGAAATATTGGTAAAATAAATGATATTTTGATCCATTATATGTCTTTTTAATTAAATATAGAAAAGGATAATAAAACTATAGAAATTATTATACCAATCCACAACTAACTGATCTCCACCAACTACTGAAGACGGCTCAGAAACATAATAGGAAAGTGAAAAACAAAAAGAGTAAATAACAAGAAAAAAATGATTTACTCTTTAAAACTCGTCTATAACATCCCCCCTTCAGAGATCAGGTTGTGTTTTGTTGGATATTGCCTTCGAAAAAAAGCATTCAAAGAATACCAATCAAGACCTGAAATATTTTCGAATACTTCTAATTCTTCGAAAAATTGAACAAGAGCTTCTAAAAGTGCATGAAATTACTGCAAATTGGAAAATTTTTCAAATATTACTGTACTACTACACGAAAATTTATTACCTAGTCAATATAACATTCCTCCTGTTTCCGCAGTTTTACAAAAGACACAAAAATATATAAGGAAAGATATTTATCAAAGTAAAAAACCAACATAAACATATGGAAAATGTGATTGAGAAGGCGAGAGAAAAAAAAACATCAGTGAATCACAGATGTTGGGGGAATCGATATAAGAAAGAAAAGGATAAAAAACGAAAGAAAGGAAAGCGAAGGCGAGGAAGAAGAAGAGAGCTCATTAAAGAATGGCGTGGGTGTTGAGAACGACACACAAAAAGAGCATCGTGCTCTTCTCAAATATTTGGCCGAGAGGGTTATCAATTTGTCGTTAGGATAATCAGACGTTTGTATTGATCGGTTGGTAACATGACTCTGCGCTACTGGCTTCTTCGGGGGATCCTGGTGTAGAGTAAATCAACATGGGACGGTCCACTCGGCAAGGAGGGAAACAACGGTGAGGATTGTTGGTGATGAGAAAATACACGTATGAGAAATAAAGATTAAAATAAGAACATTAAGCATCCAAATCAAGAAATAAAGATGTTAGTAATGAGAAAATACTCTCCTGTTATTACACTCATAGACAAAACTTGAGGAAGTTGTACCTTTCAGCATGTACACTGGGATTCAGACAATAACTCTGAAAGATATTACTGTGAACTTTATTGAAGACATACTAAATAAACAAAGTGTGAACAACCTCTGTTTCCTTGAAAAATGCAGATGGCCGGCGACATAAAAGACTCTCTACTTTCTTAAATTTTGTCCATATGTGTATTTTTTAAATTCCTGCGATATTTCAAAAAGGTATTTTGTTATTGGAGTACATTATATCGATTTGAAATCGGAGGTTGAAACAAGTTTTTTTTTTCGTATTTAGAAAAGGAATTGAAGTCTTTCGTGGCAAGCAGCAGACCTGATTGATTCACGCGAGAAACAACCAACTTGGTGACCAGGTGCACGCATCCAAATATTGCGTATCGAGTTTGTACAATGTCACACTAACTTTCTGACATGTATAGATAAAGAATTCTTCCTGAATTGAAATTAGACGAAAAACATGGTGAAGGAAGACGAGTTTCTTTTATTGATGCATAGGTGCAAGCTTTCGGGTAAAAACCCTTCAACAGGCGAGAAATGAAGCGCGACTTATAAGAACTATGGTACAAATATATTCCTTCCTACCATTTGTACCATAGTTCTTATAAGTCGCGCTTCAATGCTCGCCTGTTGGAGGGTTTTTACCCGAAAGCTTGCACCTATGCATCAATAAAAGAAACTCGCCTTTCTTCACCATGTTTTTCGTCTAATTTCTGGCATTTGTTGAACATGCAGTACGTACTCACAGTCAACACAGGACTTATCCATAACCTGGTACAGTTTCCTTATCTCTCTAGATACCCACGGGGACACACAGAAAGTGTTACAGCAGTACGTGTTATGTAATTAAAGTAAGGTAAGAAGGACGTAACCAATTTAACTTTACATATTATTTATTATTAATAGCAATTATACAAAACAAATCTTGGTATATGTTTATACAACAACAACAACAAAAAGGCTTTTATTAGGGCCCATTGCCCTGTATGGATTCGCCATACAATAACAAAATAATACAGTAATTTTTTTTCCTCCCTTTACCCATGTGCACGTGAATCTTTGTTTGAAAAGGGATTTATTTTCACATCTGTTCTAAAACTTTCCACACTACCTCTTTTGTGTATGAATCTATTTACAATTGATCTGTAGAAATGATAGAGTTCTATTGCTATATTTTTCTTTTTTGAAATAGTTCTCAGCGTCTTCAGTGGGTTGCTAAATCTCCAGAAAGTGTTTTTAAGAGTGTTTCTCTGGTATATGTTTATACATGAAAGCAACAAAAACGATAATTATTATATATATACAAGTTCCTTTTTAAACACGAGCTCATCTATAGCCACTAGACGAATGGCCCGGGCAACGCCCGGGGTTTACCCGAGTGCGAATATTTTCTAAAAACGTTGACTTGGGTGGTCGCTATTAACAGGGTGGTCTGTATAGACAGGTGGATGTATCACACAGCTGATAACAGGGTTGTCTAGAGTGGTCGCTATAGACAGGGTGGTCTGTATAGACAGGTTTATGAGAGAGGCACAAACTTACAGGTTGTTGACGCCGCAATCCCCAGAGAGAGTGTTTTTTGTTGCATCATGCTGTGACTCACACGACGACCCAAGGTCAACAGGGGTGGAGCAGCAAGCTTAGGCCTATCACCGTCTGGCGGCGCTGCTTGCGAGTTATATCTACAATTCTGCAAATAACTCTAAGGATATTCAAGAAATTATTTTTCGAAAACCTTTCCGGGGATATACCTAATAATATCCCAGAATTTCATGGCGATTGGATGTATGGTTTTTGAATAACAGGGTTGTCTAGAGGGGGGCAGGGAGGACACGTGTTCCCTTGCAGCCAATGAGCGCGCATTCTATCCGTGAGCTTCAGACAAACAGACAAACAAACAGACAGAATAAGGCAAATATATAAGTAGATTGTTACTCTGTGTAATATTTCAACAATAAGAACTGGTGGAATATGGTGAAACTTGGAGTAGGAATGGACACAGCCTATTAATACAATAGCTATGAATCTCCTGTCTATCAATTAAATAAGGCAATAGGTTTCTGGAGATGTTTCTTTTATATTTCAATCTCAAGTTTTCGGGCATTACCACAGTCCTACTACAGGAGTACCTCCCAGTTGGTGTCGAGGACCACACCATCACCATCTCCTCAGCGGCGAAGTACGCTATCTACGTATTCTTCGTAGATCACGAAATACGTGGTGTCGCTGGAGACCCACTGGCGATTCTCCACCAAACTCTGCAGCGCTGGGAGAGGCGCCACATTCATTGTACATAGTTAATATAATCCATATTATCTTTTTTTTAAATAGTGCAGACTGTGCACTTTGTATGTATTGACAAGATGTCAATAAAATTATTTTAATTGTCAATTGTCAACAGGAGTACAATAATGAACAATAATAAAACGCCGTTAGATCTAAACGTAGCGTAGAATGTTATGAAGTTGAAGCCGTCCCTGTACTGATGAGGGTCATAGTCCGAAAACATTGTATACTGGTTGTTTTTTTTGTCTGAATTTTCCTATACTGATGCTATGGCTCATTCTTTTATCATCACTAGTAATGTTTTTACCGAGATGATGCACAGTGTCAACAGTGTCATTGTTCTGTTGAATAATTAAAGGGAAGAAATGCTTCTCATGCTTTTTTTCGTTCAACTCTTTTAGGGAATAACATTTACTATATTGTCGCGGAGATAAATAAAATAAGGGCAAATTTGGGAATAAATAATTTATTATAAGGGGTATTTATAGGGAGAGAGAGAGTGTGTACAACTTACCCCAAGTTAAAGATAATCCTAATGAACGGCGTCAGCCACCGTCCCGTTTTCCTTATTTACAGATCAGCTTCCGAGAACCCCTCACACCTGTGGTCCCCCCCCCCCCCCCCCGGGGTCCAGGGATGATTGACAGGTGTCTCATCTGGATGGAGCTTCTTGACATTATATTTCGACTGGTGTATATTCATTTACCTATAATACCTGAATTTCTTTTACCCTCAATGATTCAACTTGAATTTGGAACGCGGTTAAATAAATTTTTAAAAGCAAAAAAATTTCGGAACGCTGAAAACACATATTACGTAAAACTTAAAACAGTAGTCTAAAATTATAAATTACAATCCGGGGATGTTTTCTCGAGAGAAAATAGGAATATCAAATACCGTTTTTTGACATGTTTAAATAAAAAATAACACATAAAATCTATATAATAACATTAATTACAAAAAATATAATCCATATTTTCTATATATTTTTCGATATGGTAACGAATTATCATTTTAGGTTCATAAAACCTATCTTAAAAAGTTTAGAGCAACAAAAAAAGAAATTCGGAAGAAGAAGAAAAACGTTATTTAGAAGATTTAGAAGGTACAGCAACTATACATTCTGACATAGGAGGGTCAAGGCGCCATGTTGGGGGGGCTGGAAGAAGAAGAAAAGGAAGAAGAAACGATATAAATACGAATAAAACATTAGAGAAGACATATTAAAAAAGAGATTAAAAGAAGGGAGAAGGGGGGAGAGGGGGCGGAGAGCCCATTAATCACCCATGCAGACTAACGACCTTGGCTGACCTGCTGGCGACAACAGCCGGCCGAAACACCCTCTTTGCATATCTCCCATGCCGAGCACAGGTCGGGTATGGGAGAATGTAGCTGGATGGTGAATAGAATAGATTGCACAGAGCTGGGAGGAATTCAGGGAGGTGTTTGCGTGTTCTGGGAGAGTTGTGTTAGAAGTAGGATTGGGTGGCAGGTTTGGACGATTAGAAGGCTAGAATGGTTGAATGGGGTCTGTAGGTCGGACTGAGGGCCAAAATGGAAGGGTTGGTAGGTTGAAGGGAAGGGTACGTCAACCCACCTGGTCGCATCCCGGCCGGCGCAGCGACTGGAGGTCACGGCACCGGGGGAATCGATCCGGGCGTGTGCGCCACCGGGTCAACTTTCGATTGATTATTCTTGTTGATGTCCCTCGACACTCTCGCTGGAACAATCAACACTGCCTTCGTCCCTCGACACTCTCGCTGGAACACTGCCTTCGTCCCTCGACACTCTCACTGGAACACTGCCTTCGTCCCTCGACACTCTCGCTGGAACACTGCCTTCGTCCCTCGACACTCTCGCTGGAACACTGCCTTCGTCCCTCGACACTCTCGCTGGAACACTGCCTTCGTCCGTCGACACTCTCGCTGGAACACTACCTTCGTCCCTCGACACTCTCGCTGGAACACTGCCTTCGTCCCTCGACACTCTCGATGGAACACTGCCTTCGTCCCTCGACACTCTCGCTGGAACACTGCCTTCGTCCCTCGACACTCTCGCTGGAACACAGCCTTCGTTCCTCGACACTCTCGCTGGAACACTGCCTTCGTCCCTCGACACTCTCGCTGGAACACTGCCTTCGTCCCTCGACACTCTCGCTGGAACACTGCCTTCGTCCCTCGACACTCTCGCTGGAACACTGCCTTAGTCCCTCGACACTCTCGCTGGAACACTGCCTTCGTCCCTCGACACTCTCGCTGGAAAACTGCCTTCGTCCCTCGACACTCTCGCTGGAACACTGCCTTAGTCCCTCGACACTCTCGCTGGAACACTGCCTTCGTCCCTCGACACTCTCGCTGGAAAACTGCCTTCGTCCCTCGACACTCTCGCTGGAACACTGCCTTAGTCCCTCGACACTCTCGCTGGAACACTGCCTTCGTCCCTCGACACTCTCGCTGGAAAACTGCCTTCGTCCCTCGACACTCTCGCTGGAACACTACCTTCGTCCCTCGACACTCTCGCTGGAACACTGCCTTAGTCCCTCGACACTCTCGCTGGAACACTGCCTTCGTCCCTTGACACTCTCGCTGGAACACTGCCTTCGTCCCTCGACACTCTCGCTGGAACACTGCCTTCGTCCCTTGACACTCTCGCTGGAACACTGCCTTCGTCCCTCGACACTCTCGCTGGAACACTGCCTTCGTCCCTCGACACTCTCGCTGGAACACTGCCTTCGTCCCTCGACACTCTCGCTGGAACACTGCCTTCGTCCCTCGACACTCTCGCTGGAACACTGTCTTCGTCCCTCGACACTCTCGCTGGAACACTGCCTTCGTCCCTTGACACTCTCGCTGGAACACTGCCTTCGTCCCTCGACACTCTCGCTGAAACACTGCCTTCGTCCCTCGACACTCTCGCTGGAACACTGCCTTCGTCCCTCGACACTCTCGCTGGAACACTGCCTTAGTCCCTCGACACTCTCGCTGGAACACTGCCTTCGTCCCTCGACACTCTCGCTGGAACACTTCCTTCGTCCCTCGACACTCTCGCTGGAACACTGCCTTCGTCCCTCGACACTCTCGCTGGAACACTGCCTTCGTCCCTCGACACTCTCGCTGGAACACTACCTTAGTCCCTCGACACTCTCGTTGGAACACTGCCTTCGTCCCTCGACACTCTCGCTGGAACACTACCTTAGTCCCTCGACACTCTCGTTGGAACACTGCCTTCGTCCCTCGACACTCTCGCTGGAACACTGCCTTCGTCCCTCGACACTCTCGCTGGAACACTACCTTAGTCCCTCGACACTCTCGTTGGAACACTGCCTTCGTCCCTCGACACTCTCGCTGGAACACTGCCTTCGTCCCTCGACACTCTCGCTGGAACACTGCCTTCGTCCCTCGACACTCTCGCTGGAACACTGCCTTCGTCCCTCGACACTCTCGCTGGAACACTGCCTTCGTCCCTCGACACTCTCGCTGGAACACTTCCTTCGTCCCTCGACACTCTCGCTGGAACACTGCCTTCGTCCCTCGACACTCTCGCTGGAACACTGCCTTAGTCCCTCGACACTCTCGCTGGAACACTGTCTTCGTCCCTCGACACTCTCGCTCGAACACTGCCTTCGTCCCTCGACACTCTCGCTGGAACACTGCCTTCGTCCCTCGACACTCTCGCTGGAACACTGCCTTCGTCCCTCGACACTCTCGCTGGAACACTGCCTTCGTCCCTCGACACTCTCTCTGGAACACTGCCTTCGTCCCTCGACACTCTCGCTGGAACACTGCCTTCGTCCCTCGACACTCTCGCTGGAACACTGCCTTCGTCCCTCGACACTCTCGCTGGAACACTGCCTTCGTCCCTCGACACTCTCGCTGGAACACTGCCTTCGTCCCTCGACACTCTCGCTGGAACACTGCCTTCGTCCCTCGACACTCTCGCTGGAACACTGCCTTCGTCCAAAAAGCAAAATTCGGTGCTATAAAACAACAACCGAGACAGTTCCCATTGTAATTAGCTAATGTTTTAGTTTCAAAAAAGAACATCTTACATTCCATTTATTATATATATATTAAAAGACTTATCCTAACCACACCCTCCAAAAGGCACATCAAAAAGACACAAACTACCTCCACTCTACAATTGAGTAGGCACATTCCTTTGTATTTGTAATTTCAAAAAAGGCACATATAACTGTCCCAAGAAAGGCAGGCATACTTTGACCCTAATGTCGATTACGTAGATCCAGCCTCGCCCGAAGGCACCTACCTATACCTACCCCACCTTATAACAAGTAAATAGGTATAATCGGTCAAATTACAATAGAAGTATTCGCCAGATAGCATAGCTAAGACAAACTCTAATCTTAATAAAGAAACTCTGCACCGTTAGCGTTTATCTCTTCACTTCTATAATCTTCCAAGTTGCTACTCCCGAAAGAAACAATCACAAACTGTATACCAAGACATACGAATTCTTATATTATCAAAATAAAGTGTATGAAAAAGTGAAAGTTGTATAAACTTATGATTTTACTTTGTTTTAAAAATGAATCGATGTTGGTTCCATATGTTTGAGTTGAATATTACACCTTAGTTCTATATATATTTTATTGCTTAAAACGGAACACAACAAAAAAAGAAACTATAATTACAAAATGATTTGATAACTAAGAAAGGAAAAAAAACAATAATTTTACAAAAATGATTATGATAAAAAAAATTGAATATGTCTGCCAGAAAAATGCTTTTATGAATTAAAAAAAAATAAGAATAATTACAAAATTAACATATAAACTTCAAACCCAAAGTACAAGAAGTTCAAAATATCAACGAATTCACTGTTATTTTCAAGTGATACCAGTTTCTCAATTGAATTATACTTGGTTAGCTCTCGGGCCATGTGTCCTTCCTTCATCAGTTACCGTATAATAACGTACGATTCTATAAAAATACTGATATCCTATTTACATAATTATATATAGATGGAAAATTTGCCGGGAGGAAATTAATCCATAGAAGCAATGGTCGCTTCTCCCGTCAAAATAAACGTTAGAATCTGACGCCATCTATTGACCCAGCCACATTGCCAGCAAAACACCTCTTTAGTAGATTGTGAGGATTCCATTAGATCCCGTGTGGATCTCTTGGAATAAAGTCCGCCCTAGACTGACGAGGGCCATCAGCCCGAAACCATGGTCTCTAGGTGGACGCTTATCAGTTTGCCAAAGTTGGTGTTGTGGCTTTGTCACCGACCCGATGCCGCTAGTTGCGGCGACGGTCAATAGATGGCGTCAGATTCTGACGTTTATTTTGACGGGAGAAGCGCCCATGGCTTCTATAATTATATATTTAAAACAAAGAAAGACATATCCTGACCTTTCACATGATCATTCAAGATGCCAATGCATCACCAGGTGGAATAAAAAATCATCTAAAAGTTGATTTAGGTTTGTTCCATAATACTTTATCAAGAAATGGGTTGGCCAAATATTATGGAACAAGTTAACGTTTAATTGATATTTGTTCCTCTAGATGGCGCTCTGTTATCTAAAAATGTTCATGTGAGCGGTCAGTATATGTCTCTCTTTTTTTTTTTAATATCAACACATTTTTTCTATTTTTCTTATTTTTTTCACATATGGACAAAACTTAAGAAAGTTGTACCTTTTAGTATGTATATCGGGATTCAGACAATAACTATGAAAGATACACTCATGGACAAAACTTAATGAAGTTGTACCTTTTAGTATGTATATCGGGATTCAGACAATAACTCTGAAAGATACACTCATGGACAAAACTTGAGGAAGTTGTACCTTTTAGCATGTATATCAGGATTCAGACAATAACTCTGAAAGATACACTCATGGACAAAACTTAAGGAAGTTGTACCTTTTAGTATGTATATCGGGATTCAGACAATAACTCTGAAAGATACACTCATGGACAAAACTTAAGGAAGTTGTACCTTTTAGTATGTATATCGGGATTCAGACAATAACTCTGAAAGATACACTCATGGACAAAACTTAAGGAAGTTGTACCTTTTAGTATGTATATCGGGATTCAGACAATAACTCTGAAAGATACACTCATGGACAAAACTTAAGGAAGTTGTACCTTTTAGTATGTATATCGGGATTCAGACAATAACTCTGAAAGATACACTCATGGACAACACTTAAGGAAGTTGTACCTTTTAGTATGTATATCGGGATTCAGACAATAACTCTGAAAGATACACTCATGGACAAAACTTAAGGAAGTTGTACCTTTTAGTATGTATATCGGGATTCAGACAATAACTCTGAAATATACACTCATGGACAACACTTAAGGAAGTTGTACCTTTTAGTATGTATATTGGAATTCAGACAATAACTCTGAAATATATTTTATACACAATGGCCTTTATTGAAGACACACGAGATAACCAAGTGTAAACAAAAATTAGCCTCTGTCTCTCCTTTAAAAAAAAAAAAAATAGACGACCATCGATCGACATTAAAGATTTTCCAGTTCCTTAAGTTTTATCTATGAGGGTATATGCATATATAGTCGGAATATTTACACACATACGAGTAGATTCCTATTTTAAACCCAAGAGTTAAAGAACACCCCACGTAACATTGGTGTTCCATATCGGTACAGAGCATAAGGTCATTTAATTACTAAAGATATATTTATAAAAGTATTTAACAAAGTTTAAAA
>CP092882.1:4068176-4090694 GCA_030710605.1 Cordylochernes scorpioides | reverse complement strand
TCATGTTGTGGATAAGGTATCATGTTGTGGACAAGGTAAAATTGTTGTGGATAAGGTATCCATGTTGTGGATAAGGTAAAATTGTTGTGGATAAGGTATCCATGTTGTGGATAAGGTATCATGTTGTGGATAAGGTATCATGTTGTGGATAAGGTAAAATTGTTGTGGATAAGGTATCCATGTTGTGGATAAGGTATCCATGTTGTGGATAAGGTACCATTGTTGTGGACAGGGTGTAATTGTTGTGGATAAGGTTTCATTGTTGTGGACAAGGTATCCATGTTGTGGATAAGGTATCCATGTTGTGGATAAGGTATCCATGTTGTGGATAAGGTACCATTGTTGTGGACAGGGTGTAATTGTTGTGGATAAGGTTTCATTGTTGTGGACAAGGTATCATTGTTGTGGACAAGGTTTCATTGTTGTAGACAAGGTATCATTGTTGTGGACAAGGTTTAATTGTTGTGGACGAGGTATAATTGTTGTGGACAAGGTTTCATTGTTGTGGACAAGGTTTCATTGTTGTGGACAAGGTACCATTGTTGTGCATAAGGTTTCATTGTTGTGGACAAGGTACCATTGTTGTGGATAAGGTACCATTATTGTGGACAAGGTGTAATTGTTGTGGACAAGGTAACCACACCATCTATAATCAAAAATGTAACTTTATCCAAAAAATGAAATCAATCTACAACACAAACTTTCTCTTTCAACAAAAATTTAGTACTTTTAGTTTTCATCGCAGTAAGGACAGTAGAAGTTAGTTTTATGTATAAAAGAAACATTCGCGCTTTTAACTCATTTTATTTTATATGTATAGATGGCGCTTTATTGCTTTGTGTTAATTTATGCCTAACTGGCCTTGTCTTTATAGTTTGCTGAAGAGCATTGCTCGAAGCAAATATTTGAATGTAATTCTACTGTCCTATAAGCTTATGTCCATAGTTTACTTGAAAACCATTTCTAAGATTCCATCCTTCAGTGTAGCATATAAAAGCAGAATGATCCAATACAGTATTAGAGCTCTGAGAAGCGGTCTGGTGGATTAAATTGGCGAAACCGCTGGCAGGGTTCACCACTGATGAGCCAAGCCCTCCCAATATATTTTTCATCGCAGTAAGGACAGTAGAAGTTAGTTTTATGTATAAAAGAAACATTCGCGCTTTTAACTCATTTTATTTTATATGTATAGATGGCGCTTTATTGCTTTGTGTTAATATGTAAATTAGTTGGGTTATTGGGCTAGAATTTGTAAATAGTGTATCTATTTTCAGCGATATCTCCAGCCAGCTACATGTGAAATTTATCAATGAGTGATTCAGTGAAGGATAACAAGCACTGATTCAAGCATTTCAATTTATATATAGTTTAACCTTGTTAATTACCCCAACAATAATTTAAAAGTTTTTTAATAAGGCACAATTTGTATTATAGATTATAAACACAAGGTAATAAGACCAAATCCAAATAAATAAATAGTGTGTGACGTTTCTGTTACAGCGTTACCATCTTCAGACAAATACATTTAGTACTTTTGTCTGAAGATGATAACAAAGCTGTTACAGAAACGTCACACACTATTTTTTTATTTATATTTAATCTTATTACCTTATGTTTAAGTTTTTTTTTAAATCAAATTTTAGCAAAAAAAAATTACAAAATTCTTGCCTAAATACAATTTCAATACTAAAAATGGAATACTTAAGCACACAGGGCACTGTGGCCCATGGCTAGTGCATGCGCACTATGCTTAAGTGTTACAACGCAGCATCGCAAATGCCTGAGCTGATATTGTGCGCAATTTTTGTTTCTTCCTAGACAATTTAAGTGTCATTGGCTTGATAATCTAACTTGATTGGAAGCTAGTAACTGATGTAAACAATGAGGTGTCTTAGAGAGTAACATTCTGTTATTTGATATAACATACAGAAGAGAGAAAACACAAGGTAATAAGACCAAATCCAAATAAATAGTGTGTGACGTTTCAGCGTTGTTACCATCTTCAGACAAAAAACTTTAAGACAACAAATGACAAAAGTACTTTTGTCTTAAGATGGTAACAACGCTGTTACCGAAACGTCACACACTATTTATTTATTTGGATTTGGTCTTATTACCTTGTGTTTATGAATTAGTACTTTCATTCAGTACTTTTGTCTGAAGATGGTAACAACGCTGTTACAGAAACTTCACACACTATTTATTTATTTGGATTAGGTCTTATTACCCTGTGTTTATAATCTATAATCCAAATTGTACCTTATCAATACAGAAGAGAGGAAAGACAATGAATATCTTTTAAAGATTGATCAGCTAGAGAATTCACGCATAAATAGGGTTCTAGCCTAAAAAGCACAAACAACCATAAAAGAGATAAAGCACAATTTGGATTATAGATTATAATGCAAGAAAATAAGACCTAATCCAAATAATTTATTAGTGTGTGACGTTTCGGTAACAACGTTGTCACCATCATCAAACAATAGAATAAATGAGAGAGCAAATATCACAGCAAGTTCTTAAACAGTATTGAGAATTAGTATTAAATAGTATTAATTTTGTCTGATGATGGTGACAATGTTGTTACCGAAATGTCACACACTAATAAATTATTTGGATTAGCTCTTATTTTCTTGTATTATAAACCATAAAAGATTTCTTTAAAAAAAAAGATCGTTATTTTTTTAAATAAAATTTTTAGCTTTTTCATATTTTTTAAATTGATTCACTTTCTTCCCACAGCACTTATTACCATATATGAAAATATATTGGCGCTATATGTGGCGCTGAGTTTGTTGTTGACACACTTTAAAATGTTATAACACCTTGATAAAGGTTGGCGTTCAGCCAATTGAAATATTGGTAAAATAAATTATATTTTGATCCAATATATGCCTTTTTAATTAAAAAATATATATAATAAAAGAAAATAAGACCTAATCCAAATAATTTATTAGTGTGTGACGTTTCGGCAACAACATTGTCACCATCATCAGACAATGGAAAAAGTGAGAAAAAATATTACAGCAAGTTCTTATATAATACTGTTATCAAGTGTTTAAACAAGATAACAGATAAGGAAAATTTTATTATAATCTATAATCCAAATTGTGCTTTATCAAAAATATATATTGTTTGTAATTTTTCATGTTTTAAAAATGTATATTTTAAAGCAATTTTGTTCCTCACTAAAAAAGTTAATCATAAAATATTTCAAATAAATTATAAAAAAAATGTAAAAATGCCAAATTATATCACACATCTAATTGACTCATGAAAGATAAAAATGAGGGAACCCTAAATGTATCATCTCCTAAATTCTTTATTTATTTAAATTTATCTGCATTTTTTAATTTTTTATCTAGTAATTTCTTTACAAATAAATACAATTTGGATTAAGGATTAAAAACCTTAAAAAAGAACAAATTAATAAATTGTTCTTGAAATATTACTCTAACACTAGTGTTAGTATCTAGTGTTATCTTATGTTTAAAAAAAAAAGTTAAAAAATATATTTAATTAATATTATGTATGGGAGATCAATTGAATGACTATAAAATTGTGTTAAAAATTAATAATTACAATTTTATCTCTTTCTTACTTAATAGGATAGTGTCTTAAAATAAATCAAATGTTTGCTTGAATTTATATTTATGTGCAATTTAACAACTATTGATAATGGGGTATGTAGTTAATTGTGTTTGTGTGTTGTCTACAAGATTAATATATTTCATAGAAAACATTTTGAGAAACTATATATTTGTAGATGTGAAATGCGTAAAATGTTCATCTAAAAATAGTTCATTAAATGTCAATTGCATTGAAAATATACATATAAGTCAGACTATTATTTTCATATATGCATTTTATAAAATATTTCTTACTTTAATGTGCACTTTTATTTATTTATAAGTTTTAATGCTATAAATAAAAATATATATAGGATTTTAAAAACGTGATTAAATAATAAATGAATTTAAAATTATTGGTGTCAAGCAGTTATATAAACAAATAGCTTAAAAGAGGAAAAAAATGTGGTCACTTTTTGCCACAGTTTTTTTTTTTTTCTAAAATAGTGAATAAATAACTCAGTATTAATTTTAAAAATATATTTTGTAGAAAATTTATAATTCATCATGCTGTTATAAATTTTAAAGAGACTTTTTATCCAACATTATCGTGGGTTTTGTTTCAATTGTTCATTTGATAATAAAATGTGAAACTTTCACAAAATTATATTACTTGATTCTTCATGTATATTATGTACGGAATATTTTAATATACCAATATATGATTTATTTTATAACATAATTTTTAATTTTTAAATATTTTTATTAATGTTTTAAAAAATCTTCGTTTTGAAATATTATCATCGCCACACTTTGAATAAATAAACATTAGAAAAGTGTATACAAACATTTCTAGTCTCAGCTATTCCCTTTAAAGTGTTGTGTATACATTTTCTAGAACAAAACCTATTCCTAATCTCTTTTTAAAAAATCGGTTTAATCATGTATTAGTATATTTATTACATATTAATATACAAAATATTCCGTGATAATTTAAACCAAAAGAAAGAGTAAATTTAAAATGTCCGAGGAGGACAACGAAAATGTACCAAAAGTCACCAGCAAAATTCGATGCAAAATAGATGAACCAACTGAAATTTTAAATAAAATAAAAAAGGGAATAGCATTGAGTGATTCAGATTTGGGAACAATACATAAAAAATTTGTTGAGGAGGTAATTTTTTTTTTTTACATTATTTTTTATATATACTGCCTTTTATTTAATATTTTAAGATAAAATTGATTTAAAAATATTATTTTCTGTATTCCTTCACTTTTGTTAAATAAAATTATTAGTGTGCTAAAAATAACTAACATAAAATAAATTTGTCTTACAATATCAAAATGATTATTGATTCCTGAAGAATTTTTCCCACCTATATTTTCAGAGATTCAAAGCTTCTCCCTTTCTAAGTGGTTACCAAATCATAGAAACTTTTAAACCAAAACTAAACCAAACAATTCATTAGATCATACTTTTATTCTCCACTCCTTGTTTAGATCACAGATTAGCTATTTGATTTTCTTAATATGGGAGTTAGGAAGATGTCTTGCCATGCTTATCTCTTGCCACACTCCATTTCTACACTTGTACCTATTGAAAAACATTTTTTCTCACTCATTATCCATTTTCCTATCAGACTAAATTCTGAAAATTGTGTGCTTTAAATAGAATTAACTCTTTATAATGGCACAAGAACTTATAGAGCATGCAACAACTGTCCTGGTGTGGAACTAACACCTACCCACATATTCTCATGCCCAGCAATGGCCGCAGCCTTGCAGAAAATTGAGCAGCAGCTTTACACACCCAAGATAGTGGATATTGCTGCTGCTGTGATAGAGATGCATGGAGACATCTGAGACTCTTCTTTGGACACGACAACAACAACAACAACTCTTTATAAAGGACAACACCTAGTTGTATAGACAAAGTGTCCCTTAGGAAGAAATGTGTTTTCATCTCAGAGTTGCTTTTTAGTAAAAAATTGTAATTTTAGTCAATGAAAACTGTCCTTTGTTGAGAGTTGTCCTCTAGCGAGACTGTCCTCTCATGAATGTTGTTCTACTGTAGTTGAGTTCTTTGGTTCCATAAATTCAAAATATTTTATATATGGGGTCAGTGGAAGGATGGTCTAAACCATTGGATTTTGACCGCTACGATCCGGGTTCAATTCCCGCATTGGGCACTTTTTTCTGATTTAAAAAATAAATGCTCCAATGGCCCCCGATTTATTCAAAAGTCCAACCCTACCAGCGAGTGCAAGTAACCAAACGGGGCTCTTGTACATTTGTAAGTGCAAAGTCGAACTGCTTTTCACATGTGTAGACATGTGGTGTACTTACAGTAAAAGCAGTCGCCAACTTCTACCCACCATGATTATCATGGCCTGTACTACGTATACTAGGGATAATCAAAAATATACACCCATACCTCGCTTTGCGTCGGGGTTACGTTCCAAAAAAACACGACGCAAATTGAAACGACGCAAAGTGAAAATAAATTGGCGCAATCAAAAACAAAGGTGTTGCCATATTTTAGGAAAAAAAAAATTTTTTTTAATTAAAGACTCAAATCGAAAACAACCCAACTTCGAAAATCTAACGACGCACCGTGAAAATCAGTAAAAATTAAGCAGCGACGCAACTTCGAAAAAAAACGCGAAACGACGCAAAGCGAGGTATTGGCGTATATATATTTTATTGGTACTCTTAGTCTATTATAACAAAAAATAATGAGAAATTAAACAAAGATAAATAATTTCAATTAAAAATATATACAGCTGTTCTCAGGGAGGGAAGTTCCTCCACCTTGAGAGAAATCTCCTCTTTTATTTTTGGATTTTCATGTTGAAGAACAAAATTTGCTTGAAAGCTTGCAACAAAATAAATAAACTCTTTGTAAAAAAATTTTGTTTTACCTTATTAAACACAAGGTAATAAGACCAAATCCAAATAAATAAATAGTGTGTGACGTTTCGGTAACAACACTGTTACCAAAACGTCACACACTATTTATTTATTTGGATTTGGTCTTATTACCTTGTGTTTATCATCTATAATCCAAATTGTGCCTTATCAATTTTACCTTATTGTTAATATTTTAAAGTTCTCTATATTCCCACTATGTCAACAATTTATCTTGACTGAATGAAATGTTAGAAGAAAAGAAAATATAAATGATATTTTCAGATATGCCTTTAATTATATTTTTAAAAAAAATCCACTTTTAATTTAAGAATATTTCAAGTTGACTTAAAAAACTATTTTCCTTATCTGTTATCTTGTTTAAACACTTGATAACAGTACTATATAAGAACTTGCTGTAATATTTTTCTCATTTATTCTTTTGTCTGATGATGGTGACAATGTTGTTGCCGTCACACACTAATAAATTATTTGGATTAGGTCTTATTTCCTTTTATTATAATCTATAATCCAAATTGTGCTTTATCAGAAATGTTACAAGAAAATAAGACCTAATCCAAATAAATAAATAGTGTGTGATGTTTCGGTAACAGCGTTGTTACCATCTTTAGACAAAAGAATGAATAAAATATCGCAGCATGTTCTTAAGAAGATTTTTTCCTCATTTATTCTTTTGTCTGATGATGGTGACAACGCTGTTACCAAAACGTCACGCACTATTCATTTGGATTAGGTCTTATTACCTTGTATCTACTATAATCTATAATCCAAATTGTCAAGAATGAAATGTATGTTTACCAGGCTAAACAACATGGAGGACTCAATCTCTCCAAAGAACTGTTCTCCAAGAAGGAATTCCAGGAACTCTGGGGCAGTGACGATGATCTTCCAGAGAATGTCTGTTCCAAGGGACCGGGACAAAAGAGAATTGTGAATCACATGTGTAAGGTGGGTGGTTTCATAGTTATCTATGGAATGGGGTGTAGGGGTGCAGCTTTCGTTGATCATGGCACCATGGCACACTTTGATGAAAGTCTGACTTTGCCTGTAATTTGAGGCCGTTCCTAACATGAAAGCCTTTGCTGCTGACTCTAACATGAGTACAGACTTCCATATCCCTGGAGAGGGACCCTTTTGCTAAGGTCTATCAACCAGGTCAGTTGAAGTCAAGATTTTAAAGAGGTCTTTCTCCTCTTCTAACAATGCTGCTGTTTGTCTGCGACTGCTTATTCGTTAGAGTTATTCTGCTTGTTTCCCAGCTGGCCTTCATATCTGAAGGTCGTTCCCCTATCCGCCACCTGGGAACGCGCCCTATAGCATCAGCTCTGCCGAGGGTATATAGGGGATAAGAAACTACAACAGTTATCTATTGCCATTGTTGTTGTTAGGTAGTCTCATCTTGGAACTTGATAAGGTAAAACTTGAATTCCCTTCAACTGTGAGATAACAAGACCAAATACAGCTGCGTTGTATACAGTTTAGTCCTGGTACAAACTGTCCTTTGTGGGGAGGTGTTCTCTAGAGGGAACGTCCTCTCAAGGGGGTTGTTCTACTTTATTAGTGATGAAAACTGTCCATTGTGTAGAGAGGTGTCCTCAGGCCGGAGTGTCTTCCCATGGAGGTTGTTCTACTGAGAAATTGCCCTTTATAGAGAGATATCCTCTAGCGGGAGTCTCCTCTCATGTTCTACTGGACTTTAAAAAAAAATTATGGATAAAGAAATAAAGTGGATAAAGTTAACTGCTGTAGAAATAGTACAAATATTGCTTTGATACCAGCACCAACCAGCATAGTGTTGAACTCTACCCCTGTGTCTGCACAGAAGCATCTGGCCGTCAGACCACCCCCCACCTCCTGCTGTACCTTGCAAGGAGCCAGAGGTGTTCCTTCCCTGTGAGCCGGCTCCCCTGGAATTGGAGATAGACGAGGAGAAGGAGGCGCGTGTATGTCGACTGTCCCAAGTAGAAGTGGAACATTTCTACCGCCTGGGCACCTACACAGAGAACCTCTGGAAGACCAACTGTCTCACAGATCTCTGTATTGAGACAGGAGGAGAAACCTTTGCTGTACACCGCGCTGTGGTCACCTGTTATAGCCCTTACCTCAAACGCAAGTTCCTGCAATGCAAGAACCCCACCTCTATTCGACTGGTAGGTATCCATTCTTGTGACATAGTCGAGTTTCACATAAGATATTGCCTAAAAAAATGTCCTAAAAATGTACAATTTGGATAATAGATTAGAAACATAAATCAGCATAACCAAATTCTCAAAATATCATTAATAACTTGTCACCCCCATGCTGAAAATTATAAACATTTTTCAATCATAACTTTTTCTTTTGAATATACATACAAGGTAATAAGACCAAATCCAAATAAATAAATAGTGTGTGACGTTTCGGTAACAGCGTTGAATTGAATATACAGTTGAACCTGTCCATAGTGCCCCCTCTAAATAGCGCCTCCCTCTCTATAGCGCCCGATTTTAAATACATAGTCTGATACGAGATTTACATTAAAAGTAACCTGTCTATAACACCCTCTCTCTATAGCACCCTATTTTGGTGAGTCCCAAGAGGGGGCGCTATAGACAGGTTTAACTGTATCATTAAAATGTATTTCTACAGCCCTAAATTCTTTAGTATTATTATCTCTCATGTGATAAAGGCCATGATAATCATGCTGGGTAATGGTTAGGCAACTGCTTTTACAGACATAACAACAATTAAACCACACATGGGTTATCTGCACTCCATGACAGTACTATCAACATAAATATTTACATATTGCGGATAATAGTTGACTTATATGATGAAGCACAATTTGGATTATAGATTATAATAAAGGAAAATAAGACCTAATCCAAATAATTTATTAGTGGATGACATTTCGGCAACAACATTGTCACCATCATCAGACAAAAGAATAAATTGACAAAAAGGATTTATTCTTTTGTCTGATGATGGTGACAATGTTGTTGCCGAAACGTCACACACTAATAAATTATTTGGATTAGCTCTTATTTTCCTTTAATAGTTGACTTATAAAAGATTTAAACTATTTTTGACGTGTATATAAGTCTTTTTTAAATTAAATCATTTTCTACTGTCATTACTGTATGGATAAATTAATGGGAGGGCCTGGCTCATCAGTGCTGAACCATTCCTAGTGATTTCACAGTTTAAACTTGTAACACTACTGGGAGTGTTCACCACTGATGAACCAGGCTCTCCCTTTAATTTATCAATACAGTAAAGACAGTAAAACGAAAATCACGAAATTTCTCTTTAATGGCTTATAAAAGTAAACAGTAGAAAATGATTTTATTTTTAAAAGAAACCATAAACAAAACATATAAAATTGTTTCAATTTCTTATAACAAATGGCACTAATACATCATATTAATAAGTAGACCCCCCCCCCCCCATGTATAATCCAGATTGTACCTTAGGCAAAGTCGGACTTTCACCAAAGTTTACCTGGATCATGGTGCCATGATCAACGAAAGCTGCACCCCTACACCCCATTCCATGAGATCAAGCTGGAGGAGCATGGACTCATGGAATTTGTGTAATCTTTACACAAGGGGATAAGAAACAACAACAACACTGTCTATAAACAGCTGGAGTAGCTTGGGCTCATGGAATTTGTGTAATCTTTACACAATGGGATAAGAAACAACAACAACACTGTCTATAAACAGCTGGAGGAGCATGGACTCATGGAATTTGTGTAATCTTTACACAAGGGGATAAGAAACAACAACAACACTGTCTATAAACAGCTGGAGTAGCTTGGGCTCATGGAATTTGTGTAATCTTTACACAAGGGGATAAGAAACAACAACAACACTGTCTATAAACAGCTGGAGTAGCTTGGACTCATGGAATTTGTGTAATCTTTACACAAGGGGATAAGAAACAACAACACTGTCTATAGACAGCTGGAGGAGCATGGACTCATGGAATTTGTGTAATCTTTACACAAGGGGATAAGAAACAACAACAACACTGTCTATAAACAGCTGGAGTAGCTTGGACTCATGGAATTTGTGTAAACTTTACACAATGGGATAAGAAACAACAACACTGTCTATAAACAGCTAGAGGAGCATGGCCTCATGGAATTTGTGTAAACTTTACAAAAGGGGATAAGAAACAACAACAACACTGTCTATAAACAGCTGGAGTAGCTTGGACTCATGGAATTTGTGTAAACTTTACACAATGGGATAAGAAACAACAACACTGTCTATAAACAGCTGGAGTAGCTTGTACTCGTGGAATTTGTGTAAACTTTACACAATGGGATAAGAAACAACAACAACACTGTCTATAAACAGCTGGAGGAGCATGGCCTCATGGAATTTGTGTAATCTTTACACAATGGGATAAGAAACAACAAATTGTACCTCTCACCATTGTGTTAAGGAAGTATATGGACTAGTGTGTGTGCTGACAGATCCGGCTAGCTGGCATTGACCCTGAGGCCCTGGAAGTCCTGCTCCAGTACATGTACACGGGGTTCTTCAATCCTCCCAGTGGCAAGTTCTATGAGGTGCTGGTGGCCGCCACCAAACTCCAGATGTCTGAAGTCATCCAGCGCTCCCTACAGGTGCTCTCTCTATTTACATACTTCACAATACCATTAAATACAAGTTATATCCATGGCGTTTATGTAAGTCTTAAACTATTTCTTGGATTAAAAATAGAAAGATTAATTTTTCTCTAAATTGTTATCACTAGAGTACACGTGGAGTACATTTATTTATTTATTTTTTTTTTTGCTTATCCCTAGTACATGTGAAACGGGTAATGATAATCATGGTGGGTAGAAGTTAGCAACTGCTTTTACTGTAAGTGCATCACATGTCTATACATGTGAAAAGCAGTTCGACTTTTACATCTTACAAATATGCCAGAGCCCCATTTGATTACATGCATTCGTTGGTGGGGTTGGACTTTTGCATGAAGCAGGAGCCATTGGAGCATTTTTTTTTTTTTATTAGAAAAAAGTGCTCAATGCGGGATTCAATCCTGAGTCGTAGCAATCAAAAACCAATGGTTTAGACCACCTTTCCACCAACCCTCAGAAGGATTAACGATAACATGTAATCACTGGTGGATTTTTGCAAGAATCAAGGGTCCATTGAAGCACATTTATAATTGAGAAAAGCCCCCAATGCGGGATTGGGTGGCGGCTGTCAGAAATCTATGGTTTATACCACTCCTCCATCTACCTGTACTGAAGGGGCTCCTAGAGCCAAACATAATTTTCTAAAAAAAACTTGATCACTTTAATAGTTTTTTTTTTTTTAATATATATATTGATCTTGACAGCTTGATGTACCAAGTTCTAACAAAGAACAATAATAAGATTAATAATACCTTAGGAGGTATATGCACTCATGGACGAAACTTAAGGAAGTGAAAACTCTTTGTAATGTCACCCCTCATCTATTTTTTTTTTTTAAGGAGACAAAGGCAATTTTGTTCACACTTGATTATCTAGTGTGTCTTCAAAGGTCACTGTGTATCTACAGGAAAATAAGACCTAATCCAAAAAATTAATAGTGTGTGACATTCCAGTAACAGCACTGTTACTTAAACATCATATACTATTTATTTATTTAGATTAAGTCTTATTTTCTTGTATCTATAATCTATAATCCAAATTGTTCTTCATTGTCAATGTGCATCAAATATCTTTCAGAGTTATTGTCCCGATATACATGCTAAAAGGTACAACTAATAATCCTGATAAAGTAGAATTTGAATTATAGATTATAAACATAAGAGATAAAATCCAAATTGATAATTGATAAGGCACAACTTGGATTATAGATTATAAAACAAGGTAATAAGACCAAATCCAAATAAATAAATAGTGTGTGACATTTTGTTACCGAAATGTCACACACACTTTATTTATTTGGATTTGGTCTTATTACCTTGTTTCCAAATTGATAAGTTGTGAATGTCATTTCAGTATCAACAGTGTCACCGAAATGTTGTGGAACCATTCATTCAGATTTTTAGTCTCTAGTTTCTAGATAGATGTTGTGTGACAAGTCAGTACACCGGGGTGACTCTAGTAAACCGCCACTGTTGGTGCGTGCAGAGCCTGAATGGTGCAGATGACAATGACCTCACCCGTCACTTGTTCATCTTCAATGTGGCCAAGAAAATGAACTTGCAGGACAAGTACGCCAACTCCTTCTCCATCCTGACAAACCGCTTCGAGGAGACAGTACTTCTGGATAAGTTTGTTCAGCTGGATGTGGAGACACTCTGTGAGCTGCTTAGCTATGACACCATTGGAGCTCGAAGGTGAGATCCTGCGTGACATTACCAAAGGATGGCTATAGCGTGATGTATGTTCCAGTGAGGTGATAGTGTTCATGGCCGCCCTGCGCTGGCTGGATTACGACTATCTGCGCAAGAAACCCCACGAAGTTACAGTGATGAAGTGCGTCAGGTTCAGCTGTATGACCTTAGAGGAGGTTATCGCATGTTTCAATCCTCCATTGAGGCCAGAGGTGGTGGAGAATCCGGAAGTCCGGACCCTACTGCTCTGTGGACTCTGGTAGGTTCTTCCTCTTCTCTCCAATTTTTATCTTGTGTGTCGGACTTCAGTCAAATTTAATATTTTCTTTTTTTTGTTTCTTTACTAGAAATAGGCATGTGCATAAGAAGCTTTATTCTCTAAATAGCACATTAAATATATATTCAACTCAAGGTAATAAGACCAAATCCAGGATTTGGTCTTATTGCCTTATTTTCATAATCCAAATTGTGCCCCTTATCATATATTCAACTCAATATTTATTGAGTTCAATTGCTTTTCCATTATTCATATAGACACAAATACCTTTCTACGGCCTAATAACTCAATGAAATCATAATCTATCTAGTAGGCTCTAGTAGGCTTTACAAGCTTGATACCTTAGTGTAATTGAGTGGAGATAAGAAAGAAGAAGAGTAGGCTCTCTCTATGAAAAAATAGAACAGAGAGTGCCAGATTAGATGGGGAGCTAAGGTTGATAGCTTGTATACTGTTGAGGTTCAGCCTGCTTCACATTATAATGAGAATCATTACTTGTCTCTTGATTGATTAAGAAAAAATACAACACACCTAGTTACAGTGTTCTTTAGAAACAGATGTCCTGTTGAAGTAAATATGGTACAGAGTAGGAGGAACAAGCACCAATTCTGTCCTCCCAAGGGAACAGCAATCTTTGATTTCCAGACTTAAGTCTGGTCATCTACAGACAATGACTTTCCAGAATGGTTACAAGGTTTTCCCACTATGTACTAAGTGTCAACCTGCATCCCCAAACCACATCATTGACTGTATTGACTTATCCATTGATGAACTCTACTCATCCCCAGCAGACACTATCAACAAACTCAACAGGCTTGATACTCTAATACGTTTGAGTGGAGTGTGGGCAGCATGGAATTCTAAGCGGAGTCAGACAACAAATTATTTATCGTAAACTCTACTTTTTAATTACATTTATTTAATACAAATTATCAGAAATATTGTTGTATACTACATGTTGATGTTCTTTTTTCTTCTGTGTAGTGGTCAAATATAATTTCTATATTAAAAAATGTTAGATATATGTGTTTTTGATATATTATAGATAAATATTTACATTTTATATGATTTATATTTAGAATGATATATAATTATTTTTATTATATATATATTGATATGACAACAAATAATGTGATATTAATGTTAATTTAATATTTGATTCAAATAGAGTTATTAAACAAATTAAAACTTATAATGAAAATATGAAAAGCTAATGTTTGGGAGCCGCTACAGGAGATAAGAAAGAAGAAAATGGGCTGATTGGAATTAGAAAAAGACACAGTTAAGTTATAGCTAATGTTGAATTAGTCTGTTTAATCAAATACAATAATTAGAAAGGAAACTGTGTGTGGTTAGGATTTGAAAAATTAGTGTTGAATTATTGTCAGTTGAATTAAAGAATTATACTATAGATTTCTCCTATTTTATCTATGTAAAAATCTTTATATAAAATGGAACCTTGGTTTAACAACAACAACAACAACAAAAAAAGGCTTTTATTAGGGCCCATTGCCCTGTATGGATTCGCCATACAACAACAAAATAATACAGTTTTTTTTCTCTCCCTTTCCCCATGTGCACGTGAGCCTTTGTTTGAAAAGGGATTTATTTACACATCTGTTCTAAAACTTTCCTCACTACCTCTTTTGTGTATGAATCTATTTACAATTGATCTGTAGAAATTATAGAGTTCTATTGCTATATTTTACCTTGGTTTAACAGCAACTCAGTTATAGCATCCTAATTTAAAAAGTCCTAAGTCCAACTTATTTTAACCATAGATTTATATAATCTTGACCCTCCACCAGTGATGTTGTTTATAGCAAGGTTTGACTATTGAGGAACAAACCTCAAGACATCTACTGATCGATTTCCCAACATTTCAAGATTATAGAATGAAGAATGAACTAGTTGTTTGTGAACTTAAGGATTTGATTTCCGATAAAAAATCATAATTTAAAGTTCAATTCATTTTGTAAATACATTCTAAACTTTCTACAAAATCTGGATCTCTAATCTTTTCATGCGTTGAATAATGTAAATAACTTATGTAAATAAACTTTTCTCCTTGTTTGGCGCAAGTATCCCTTGCAGGATATAGCGCTTTGGAAATAAAATAATTGTAATTGTAAAGGTGTATTTTCGCAAGACCATATACAGTAGAATTTCCCTGCAAAGAACAACATCTAGTTGCAGAGCCAAAGTATCTTTTAGAGAGAGAGGCGTCTTCTTACTGGAGAGTTGCTAATTTGTAAAAAAAGAATAATTTTGGCAATGAAAATCTTTTTAGAGAGATGTTCTCTAGCAAGAGTGTCCTCTCATGGAGATTCTACTGTATCCTCAAAAGGACAAAGAATATATCTACAATATACACGGTGAAGTTTAGAAATAGATTTTTAGATTTCCATATTTGCATATTCTCCGCCTCACTATACAACCCCTGTCCCCACCAGCTACATCACAGCTAAGAGCCGAGGCCAGGAAGACAACTTCAAAGATCATATATCCTCAAAAGGGCAAAGAACATATCTACAATATACATGGCCAAGTTTAGAAATAGATTTACATATTTGCATATTCTCCGCCTCACTATGCACCCCCTGTCCTCACCAGCTACATCACAGCTAAGAGCCGAGGCCAGGAAGACAACTTCAAAGATCATATATCCTCAAAAGGGCAAAGAACATATCTACAATATACATGGTAAAGTTTAGAAATAGATTTACATATTTGCATATTCTCCGCCTCACTATGCAACCCCTGTCCCCACCAGCTACATCACAGCTAAGAGCCGAGGCCAGGAAGACAACTTCAAAGATCATATATCCTCAAAAGGGCAAAGAACATATCTACAATATACATGGTAAAGTTTAGAAATAGATTTACATATTTGCATATTCTCCGCCTCACTATGCAACCCCTGTCCCCACCAGCTACATCACAGCTAAGAGCCGGGGCCAGGAAGACAACTTCAAAGATCATATATCCTCAAAAGGGCAAAGAACATATCTACAATATACATGGTAAAGTTTAGAAATAGATTTACATATTTGCATATTCTCCGCCTCACTATGCACCCCCTGTCCCCACCAGCTACATCACAGCTAAGAGCCGGGGCCAGGAAGACAACTTCAAAGATCATATATCCTCAAAAGGGCAAAGAACATATCTACAATATACATGGCAAAGTTTAGAAATAGATTTACATATTCCCATATTCTCCGCCTCACTATGCACCCCTGTCCTCACCAGCTACATCACGGCTAAGAGCCGAGGCCAGGAAGACAACTTCAAAGATCATATATCCTCAAAAGGGCAAAGAACATATCTACAATATACATGGCAAAGTTTAGAAATAGATTTACATATTCCCATATTCTCCGCCTCACTATGCACCCCTGTCCTCACCAGCTACATCACGGCTAAGAGCCGAGGCCAGGAAGACAACTTCAAAGATCATATATCCTCAAAAGGGCAAAGAACATATCTACAATATACATGGCAAAGTTTAGAAATAGATTTACATATTCCCATATTCTCCGCCTCACTATGCACCCCTGTCCTCACCAGCTACATCACGGCTAAGAGCCGAGGCCAGGAAGACAACTTCAAAGATCATATATCCTCAAAAGGGCAAAGAACATATCTACAATATACATGGCAAAGTTTAGAAATAGATTTACATATTTGCATATTCTCCGCCTCACTATGCAACCCCTGTCCTCACCAGCTACATCACGGCTAAGAGCCGAGGCCAGGAAGACAACTTCAAAGAACTCCAACAGCCCAAGAGGATTCTTCTTATCCAAGGGGAACCCTTAGAACTCTGGGTAATGAGCGCCATGTTGGAAAAGTGATTTGTCTACGTTGTCTAACTTCTTGTTATTTGTGAAGTTTGGACATCTATTTTATCGCCCGATAGTACATTGGAGATTATAGATAACAATCCCAAGGTAATAACAACTCAAATCCAGTAAAACCCTACTAAAGTGAAGCTGCGATATCGAAACTTCTAACAAACCTGTAATAATCCTCATTTGTCCAGTGTTTCACCACTCTCTATTGGAAACTAACCCTCTCCATGTTTAAACTGCTGTTTCAATTTGTTATGAAAATAAGATAATCACCTTTTTTTAGATGACAATTGAATTTATAGATGTAATTTGCTAATAATAGCTTCAATATGAAACCATATTTAATACATTTCGACAAAAATCTTTGTCCTTGTCAGAAATTTTTTTTTTAATGTATTTGGCACGGTGTTAAATATGTATCTGAGGTTGTAAGGGGACATTCTCATGCATTTAAAAAAAAATTACATTGAAAAAAATTGTATGAGAACACCCATAGAACCTCAGATACATTTATAATGTCTTGCCAAATGCTTTGATTTTCATTTTTTCTGATGAGGTCAAAAGATTTTTTGTCGGAATGTCGAGAAAATAACAGTTTTTATGGCCGAAGTGTTTTTTATGATGTACTAGCACGCCATTTGTTATGAAATTTTGAAACTATTTTAGACGCGTATGATTCTTTTTGAAATTAAACAAGTGTCTTTTATTATAAAGTTGAGTTGATTTCATGATGATTGAGGTTGTGATGGTGTCAGGATTGCGGCAAGTCCAGCATTGACCCACAGCTGGAACACCTCTGCAAACCACCAGCCAAGAAATCTGCCAAGAAATATTCCACTGAGAAGGAAAAAGTTCTGAATGAAGACGGAACGGTACTCTGCCAACATCACAGCCATAAGGTAAACTCCCGCTGGTTTATCTTTCTTCCTTCAATGTTTCTCTTCACCTGTTACTTCTTCTATAGTTGTTCTTTTTTTAATGGCTGGGTAAATAAATAGAACAACACAATATCATATTAGAACAGTATAGTAAATTAAACTAGTGAAACTGTTTATCTTCTTCTTTCTTATCTCCACTCAATCATATTAAGGTATCAAGCTTGACAACCATCATGACTGGGTGAAGTAGAATGCATCTGCCTTTGTCATTAAGACTGGGAGCACTACTCAGTGGCAGTAAAATGCCCAGTAAAATTGCCGGTCCCAAGCCCGGATGAAAAAGGAGGAGGGGGAGCAGTAACAAGCTCACTAAAAAACCTGGGCTCAGCTGGCCTGGCTGATAGTACCCTGTTAGGGCTCCTAATCCAGGGATACAGGATGAGCAGCGTTTATACTCCATGTTAGGAGCGGCTGCACATGGTGTCTGTTCCTCATGTCAGAGGCGGCCATTTATTTTGGAGCTAAGTTGGACTGCCACTGAGTAGTGCTCCCAGTCTTAATGACAAAGGCAGATGAATTCTACTTCACCCAGTGTGGATATAAGAAAGAAGAAGAAGAAGAAGAGGCCACCGACTTAGCTCCAAAAGAAATGGCTGCCTCTGACATGAAGAACAGACGCCATGTGCAGCCGCTCCTAACATGGAGTACAAACGCTGCTCATCCTGTATCCCTGGATTAGGAGCCCTTACAGGGTACTATCAGCCAGGCCAGCTGAGCCCAGGTTTTTTAGCAAGCTTGTTACTGCTCCCCCTCCTCCTTTTTCATCCGGGCTTGGGACCGGCAAAGGCGGAGTTGAAACTGCTTGTAAAGTTCACCACTGATAAGCCAGAGGCCTTCACAATATTTTTTCATAGCAGAAATGATAAGGCATAATATTTGGATTATATTTTATAACTACAAGGTCACCAAATTCAAATAAATAGTGGATAACTTTTCGGTAACAGTGTTGTTACCATCATCACATAAAAGAATATTTAAGCCATTTAGTCTTAGGATGGTGACAATGCAGTTAAGCAAAACGTCATCCACTATTTATTTATTTAGATTTAGTGTTATTACCTTATGTAACACTCTCTTACCTAACTGTCATTTAAAATTTACTTTATTTATATTTTTTATCCTTGTGATAGGACGTTAATTGCGTTTATATGATGCCAAAAAATCCTTGTGTTAAATGGTTTCAATTATGATATACACCCATACCTCGCTTTGCGTCGGGGTTACGTTCCAAAAAAACGCGACGCAAATTGAAATGACGCAAAGTGAAAATATGTGAAGGTGCAATCAAAAACAAAAGTGTTGCCATATTTTAGGAAAAAATAAATAAAAATAAACAATTAAAGACTCGAATCCAAAACAAAACAACTTAGAAAATCTAACGACGCACAGTGAAAATCAGTAAAAATTAAGCAGCGACGCAACTTCGAATAAAACACAAAATGAAAAGACGCAAAGTGAGGTATTGGTGTACCATTAAAACACAAGGTAGTTATATTTTCTCGCAATGAGTTTCTTTTTATTTCAAAACGCTAGCTTTCAAGCGATAATCGCTCTTCAACTCGGCTTAATATTGACTATATCTTACAAGAAATATTTACAAAAACATACGTGCGCAGCGTGGATATTTATACCTAAAATTTTAAACTCATTGTGAGAAAATATTTTGTAATTTTAAAAGGTATTTTTTACAATTTTAGCACGAACTAGGTAGTTATATTGAGGCTGGGGTTGCAGCATCCATTGCCACTGATCCCGTCGGACGAGACCATCCTGCTGTATCCCTGTGTGCCCAAGCTGATATCCTGTGAACCAGATACTCAGGACTGCAGCCTGGAGTACAAGGACTGCCAACTGGCCATTGAGAAAGTGAGTGCTCTTACATTTGATCAAACAAAATCTATCAAATTGATTGCTACCATATCTACATATTCTTTTGCTCCAATGGCCCCTGTTTCTTGCAAAAGTCCAACCCCACCAGTGATTGCAAGTAACCAAACAGGACTCTGGCACATTTGTAAGTGCAAAATCGAACTGCTTTTCACATGTGTAGACATGTGGTGTTCCTCTTACAGTAAAAGCAGTTGCCTACTTCTACCCACAATGATTATCATGACCTGTACCACGTGTATTAGGGATAAGCAAAAAAAACATTATTTTCTTGTTTGGGCAGATGTAAATACAGTAGAACATGAGAGGACACTCCTCATAGAGGACACCTTTCTATGCTTTTTATCGCCAGAATTACCTATTTTACTATTTAGCGACCCTCTGGTAAGAAGACACCTGTCCTAAAGGACACTTTGGCTCTGCAATTAGGTGTTGTCCTTTAGAGAGAATTATTACTGTATGTTGAAGTCTAACATATACAGTGTAACCTCTTTAATTCAACCGACTATAATTCAACACTTCCTTTAATTCAACCGACTATAATTCAACACTTACTTTTTTTTTTGCTTATTGCTAGTACACATGGTACAGGCCATGATATTCATGGTGGGTAGAAGTAGGCGACTGCTTTTACTGTAAGTACACCAAATGTCTACACATGTGAAAAGCAATTTGACTTTGCACTTACAAAAACACTTACTTAAATTCAAACGACTATAATGCAACACTTACCTTAATTCAACCTCTTTTCCTATTCTAACCAAGTTCAACAACAAATAAGTAATCTATACGTGAATCTTTGGTATAACACCATTTAGTACCATCTTAAAAAAATTACTACTGAAGAAGATAACAATGTAATGTAGGTAAAAAGGTTTAGGGATGTTTGCAAGTCTTTATTATATTACAGATGTGGTATGCACCTACTATACAGTAGAAAAACCTCTCTCTAAAGGACACCACCTAGTTTCAGAACTAAAATGTCTTTTATAGAGAGATGTCCTCTTACCTGAGAGTTACTAATTAGTAAAAATGGTAATTTTGATGGTGAAAACTGTCCTTTGTAGAATGGTGTCTGCTAGTGAGTTTCCTCTCATCGAGGTCCTCTCTACTTCTCCTTTTTTTATCTCTACTCAATCATATTAGGGTATCAAGCTTGTAAAGCTTGTTGATGGTGTATGCTGGGGATGAGTAGAGCTCATCAATGGATGAGTCAATGTCATGAGGTCCTCTCTAAAGAACACCACCTAGTTGTAGAACTAAAATGTCTTTAAGAGAGAGATATCCTTTTATTAAAGAATCCATTAGTCAATTAGTCATTAGTCCGCCCTTGGCGGACCCAAGCCCGGATGAAAAAGGAGGAGTGGGAGCAGTAACAAGCTCGCTAAAAAACCTGGGCTCAGCTGGCTCGGCTGATAGTACCCTGTAAGGGCTCCTAATCCAGAGATACAGGATGAGCAACGTTTGTACTTCATGTTAGGAGCGGCTGCATATGGCGTCTGTTCCTCATGTCAGAGGCAGCCATTTCTTTTGGAGATAAGTCGGCCTGCCACTGAGTAGTGCTACCAGTCTTAATGACAAAGGCAGACGCATTCTACTTCACCCAGTCATGATCTCAAGCTTTACAAGCCGGATACCCTAATATGATCGAGTGGAGATAAGAAAGAAGAAGAAGAAGATTAGTCAAAATGGTAATTTTGTTGATGAAAACTGTCTTTTGTAGAGATATAACTGGTAATGAGTGTTCTCTCATGGAGTACATTCTACTGTATAGGAAGGAGACTGTAGGTGTTTGTGCCAGGTATACCTCAACTCTCAGGTGGTCTTCAATGCCATGATGGCCACGGAGCGGAGCCTCATGGTGGTAGGAGGCCTATGTTCCCAGGCCCTGGGTCTCTCCACCGTGCTGGGCCGCCATAGTCTGCACTATGACACCTTGGTGGATGAGTGGGCTCACTGGATGGAACTGCCGGAGCCGCGCCATCATCACAGCGCCTTGGTACATAACCGCTGCCTCTATATCATTGGTGGGTATCCCCCCTTCCTCTTCATGGTGTACTGTGTGCTGTGTACTATCTTCCTCTGATTATTGTCTGTATTCCATGATAAGCCACAATGAAGATGGTAACAACACTGTTACCGAAACGTCACACACTATTTATTTATTTGGATTTGGTCTTATTACCTTGTGTTTGTATTCCATGTTAGGAGCAGCTGCACATGGGATCTGTTCCTCATGTCAGAGGTGGCCATTTCATATTGAAGCTAAATCTGTGGCTTGCTACTGAGTGTAGTGTTCCATATCTTAATGACAAAGGCAGATGCATTCTACTTCACCCTGAGTGAAATTCACAACCCCAAACCACATCATTGACTGTATTGTCTCATCCATTGATGTACTCTACTCATCCCCAACAGACACCATCAACAAGCTCTACAGGCTTGATACCGTGATATGATTTTTGAGTAGCGATAAGAAGGAAAACTATGGTTGTTGTTGTCCACCAAGTCAACTTCTTTTTCTTTTTTTTTTATTATCCCTAGTACACATGGTACAGGCCATGATAATCATGGTAGGTAGAAGTTTGGCTGCTTTTATAAGTGACCACAGGGAATAGCACAATGCCTCTAAAATTTAGAGTACAAATGTGGATTGAAAGTTTGCCAGGAAGTTATTGATAGAGTAAAAAAAAAGCTAATATTTACCATTAAAAGAGATGCCATAAAACTAAACACCA
>CP092882.1:3814224-4068076 GCA_030710605.1 Cordylochernes scorpioides | reverse complement strand
TCTATTGACTATGCAAATGAATGGGCCTCATCAGTGCATCCAGGACGAGATTTGATTCCATGAGATCTACATGGGAGTGTGTTCTGAATTAAAGTCCCTTGTAAGTGTATCCAGGACGAGATTCGATTTCATGAGATCCACATGGGAGTGTGTTCTGAATTAAAGGCCCTTGTAAGTGCATCCAGGGCGAGCTTAGTTTCATGAGATCTACATGGGAGTGTGTTCTGAATTAAAGGCCCTTGTAAGTGCAACCAGGATGAGATTCGATTTCATGAGATCTACATGGGAGTGTGTTCTGAATTAAAGGCCCTCCTAAGTGTATCCAGGGCAAGCATAGTTTCATGAGATCTACATGGGAGTGTGTTCTGAATTAAAGTCCCTTGTAAGTGCATCCAGGGCGAGCTTAGTTTCATGAGATCCACATGGGAGTGTGTTCTGAATTAAAGGCCCTCCTAAGTGTATCCAGGGCAAGCTTAGTTTCATGAGATCTACATGGGAGTGTGTTCTGAATTAAAGGCCCTCGTAAGTGCATCCAGGGCGAGCTTAGTTTCATGAGATCCACATGGGAGTGTGTTCTGAATTAAAGGCCCTCCTAAGTGTATCCAGGGCGAGCTTAGTTTCATGAGATCTACATGGGAGTGTGTTCTGAATTAAAGGCCCTCCTAAGTGTATCCAGGGCGAGCTTAGTTTCATGAGATCTACATGGGAGTGTGTTCTGAATTAAAGGCCCTCGTAAGTGCATCCAGGGCTAGCTTAGTTTCATGAGATCTACATGGGAGTGTGTTCTGAATTAAAGGCCCTCCTAAGTGTATCCAGGGCGAGCTTAGTTTCATGAGATCTACATGGGAGTGTGTTCTGAATTAAAGGCCCTCCTAAGTGTATCCAGGGCTAGCTTAGTTTCATGAGATCCACATGGGAGTGTGTTCTGAATTAAAGGCCCTCCTAAGTGTATCCAGGGCGAGCTTAGTTTCATGAGATCTACATGGGAGTGTGTTCTGAATTAAAGGCCCTCCTAAGTGTATCCAGGGCTAGCTTAGTTTCATGAGATCCACATGGGAGTGTGTTCTGAATTAAAGGCCCTCCTAAGTGTATCCAGGGCGAGCTTAGTTTCATGAGATCTACATGGGAGTGTGTTCTGAATTAAAGGCCCTCCTAAGTGTATCCAGGGCGAGCTTAGTTTCATGAGATCTACATGGGAGTGTGTTCTGAATTAAAGGCCCTCCTAAGTGTATCCAGGGCTAGCTTAGTTTCATGAGATCCACATGGGAGTGTGTTCTGAATTAAAGGCCCTCCTAAGTGTATCCAGGGTGAGCTTCGATTCCATGAGATCTACATGGGAGTGTGTTCTGAATTAAAGGCCCTCCTAAGTGTATCCAGGGTGAGCTTCGATTCCATGAGATCTACATGGGAGTGTGTTCTGAATTAAAGGCCCTCCTAAGTGTATCCAGGGCGAGCTTAGTTTCATGAGATCCACATGGGAGTGTGTTCTGAATTAAAGGCCCTCCTAAGTGTATCCAGGGTGAGCTTCGATTCCATGAGATCTACATGGGAGTGTGTTCTGAATTAAAGGCCCTCCTAAGTGTATCCAGGGCGAGCTTAGTTTCATGAGATCTACATGGGAGTGTGTTCTGAATTAAAGGCCCTCCTAAGTGTATCCAGGGCGAGCTTAGTTTCATGAGATCCACATGGGAGTGTGTTCTGAATTAAAGGCCCTCCTAAGTGTATCCAGGGCGAGCTTAGTTTCATGAGATCTACATGGGAGTGTGTTCTGAATTAAAGGCCCTCGTAAGTGCATCCAGGGCGAGCTTAGTTTCATGAGATCTACATGGGAGTGTGTTCTGAATTAAAGGCCCTCCTAAGTGTATCCAGGGCGAGCTTTGTTTCATGAGATCTACATGGGAGTGTGTTCTGAATTAAAGGCCCTCCTAAGTGTATCCAGGGCGAGCTTAGTTTCATGAGATCTACATGGGAGTGTGTTCTGAATTAAAGGCCCTCCTAAGTGTATCCAGGGCGAGCTTTGTTTCATGAGATCTACATGGGAGTGTGTTCTGAATTAAAGGCCCTCCTAAGTGTATCCAGGGCGAGCTTAGTTTCATGAGATCTACATGGGAGTGTGTTCTGAATTAAAGGCCCTCCTAAGTGTATCCAGGGCGAGCTTAGTTTCATGAGATCCACATGGGAGTGTGTTCTGAATTAAAGGCCCTCCTAAGTGTATCCAGGGCTAGCTTAGTTTCATGAGATCCACATGGGAGTGTGTTCTGAATTAAAGGCCCTCCTAAGTGTATCCAGGGCGAGCTTAGTTTCATGAGATCTACATGGGAGTGTGTTCTGAATTAAAGGCCCTCCTAAGTGTATCCAGGGCGAGCTTAGTTTCATGAGATCCACATGGGAGTGTGTTCTGAATTAAAGGCCCTCCTAAGTGTATCCAGGGCTAGCTTAGTTTCATGAGATCCACATGGGAGTGTGTTCTGAATTAAAGGCCCTCCTAAGTGCATCCAGGGCGAGCTTAGTTTCATGAGATCTACATGGGAGTGTGTTCTGAATTAAAGGCCCTCCTAAGTGTATCCAGGGCGAGCTTAGTTTCATGAGATCTACATGGGAGTGTGTTCTGAATTAAAGGCCCTCCTAAGTGTATCCAGGGCGAGCTTAGTTTCATGAGATCTACATGGGAGTGTGTTCTGAATTAAAGGCCCTCCTAAGTGTATCCAGGGCGAGCTTAGTTTCATGAGATCTACATGGGAGTGTGTTCTGAATTAAAGGCCCTCCTAAGTGTATCCAGGGCGAGCTTAGTTTCATGAGATCTACATGGGAGTGTGTTCTGAATTATTGGCCCATGTCAATGCGTCCAGGGCAAGGTTCGATTTCATGAGATCTACATGGGAGTGTGTTCTGAATTTACGCAAACTGGTGTTGTGGCTTTGTCACCCATCCGAATCAACCAGTTTGCCAAGACTGTCAATAGATGGAACCTAGCCTACCTCACTTTACAACTTCCAGGTGATTCCAGGTGGGTTTGACTCCGCCGTGTCAGTCAAGAAAGCCTTCATGCCCAAGTCCTCCGTGATGAAATATGACATGGGGAAGTCAACCTGGGAGAAACTTCCTCATCTCCAGATGGCACGGGCATTCCACGGCTCTGCTGTCATCTCTAACCGCATCTATACAGTAGCTGGACAGGGCACTCATACGTAAGTGGAGCTCTCATTACAATCCTATGGAACTATTCCTAGATGTTCAATACCATGGTACAGTGGATCCTCCATAAGAGGACACTCACGCCTAGGACACCTCTCTACAAAAGACAGTTTCCATCACCAATACAGTAGAACCTTCATGAGAGGACACTCACGCCTAGGACACCTCTCTACAAAGGACAGTTTCCATCACCAATACAGTAGAACCTCCATGAGAGGACACTCCAGCTAGAGGACACTTCTCTACAAAGGACAGTTTCCATCACCAATACAGTAGAACCTCCATGAGAGGACACTCCAGCTTGAGGACACCTCTCTACAAAGGACAGTTTCCATCACCAATACAGTAGAACCTCCATGAGAGGACACTCCAGCTAGAGGACACTTCTCTACAAAGGACAGTTTCCATCACCAATACAGTAGAACCTCCATGAGAGGACACTCCAGCTTGAGGACACCTCTCTACAAAGGACAGTTTCCATCACCAATACAGTAGAACCTCCATGAGAGGACACTCCAGCTAGAGGACACCTCTCTACAAAGGAAAGTTTTCATTTGCAATTTGAGATGAGTTAATAAATCTAGATCCCCCCCTAAGAATATTAACATAAAACTAAAGGAATACTACATATTTGATGTTAAAAATTTTGCTTCATTGTCACTTTTTAAAAGCTCCTTCTGATAATTGAAAGTTTGGATAATTGACAATAGTTTGATCTCCAAATATCTAATGATATTTTTGTCATTAAAGATACAAGAAAATAAGATTTAATCCAAATAAATTAATGGTGTCTGACATTTCGGCAACAGTGTTGTTACTCTCATCAGACAAAAGAATAAAAATCCAGATTTATAATAAATTATTATAGATCTATAATCTAAATTGGGCTTTATCATTTTTGTCATATATTTTTTTTTCTTTTTTTTTTTTTTAAGTTATATGAATCATCTACAGGTTTAGAAACCATTTTAATTCTCTAGATGAACTAAAGGAATGGTTCTCTCCTGTATTAAAGAATGGTCATAAAAATTTCGAAATTGTAGGGCAAAGATCTCTTTCTCACTTTTTAAAATATTCCTCTCCAGTTGATTATCCAACTTATGAAAAGAATGGTTGTTGTGGATTAAAAGAATGGTTGTTGGATTAAAAGAATGGTTGTTGTGGATTAAAAGAATGGTTGTTGGGGATTAAAAGAATGATTGTTGTGGATTAAAAGAATGGTTGTTGTGGATTAAAAGGTTTATTCCTGGATTAAAAGAATGATTGTTGTGGATTAAAAGAATGGTTGTTGTGGATTAAAAGGTTTATTCCTGGATTAAAAGAATGGTTGTTGTGGATTAAAAGAATGGTTGTTGTGGATTAAAAGGTTTATTCCTGGATTAAAAGAATGGTTGTTGTGGGTTAAAAGGTTTATTCCTGGATTAAAAGAAAGGTTGTTGGATTAAAAGAAAGGTTGTTGTGGGTTAAAAGGTTTATTCCTGGATTAAAAGAATGGTTGTTATATCAAAAGGTTTATTCCTAGATTAAAAAGATGTTTCCATATTCCCCACAATTCTGTAAATTTTACCAATGTTTCCAATATATACCCCCAAGTTTATCACATTTTAAACATTTGTGCAGACTGCTGTCTTCTGTGGAGTACTACACGCTTAGTGTCCCCAACGCCACCTGGAGGCAGTTGAACTGCGGACTGTGCTGCCCCAGGATGGCCATGGCGGTGGCCAGCTGCCACAACCAGCTGTGGGTGGTGGGCGGTCTTATCCGGCCCCCAGGGGATCCAGCCTGTTATCTCGTGGCTGAGGTAGAGTGCTACAGCCCCCAGACAGGATGGTAATTTTTTTTGCTTATCCCTAGTACACGTGGTACAGGCCATGATAATCATGATGGGTAGAAGTAGGCGACTGTTTTTACTATAAGTGCACCACATGTCTATACATATGAAAAGCATTTCGACTTTGCACTTACAAATGTGCCAGAGCCCTGTTTGGTGGGGTTGGACTTTTGCAAGAATCGGGGGCCATTGGAGCATTTTTTATTTAAACATAAAAAAGTGCCCAATGCGGGAATCGAACCCGGGTCGTAGCTGTCGAAAACTAACGGTTTAGACAATCCTTCCACCAACCCCCAGATGGTAAATCTTCTTCATAAGGATGATAAGGCACAATTTGGATTATAGATTATAAACACAAGGTGATAAGAGACCAAATCCAAATACAGTCGAACCTCTTTAATTCAACACCCCAAGGGATCAGAGCTTTCGGTTGAATTAAAGGAAGTGTTGAATTAAGGTTATATGATTAGGTAATCATCTAACTCGCTAAAATAATATTTTTTTTAAAATAGCCTTGTTATATAAATTAATGATATTAATTGAAACCATTGTGTGTTTTCATATTATTTTCATGATTAACTTTTAGTATCAGTGACAAAATGGCATTAATACATATTTTAGAAACATGAATAATTGTAACAAATAAATTTATTGGCAATGTGTTTCTTTTCAGTAATATAATCAAATATTAACTCTACAGACATTAAAATATTAAATATAATATATTAAATAATATTTTATTCTAATTGAAAAATATAGCAGTTGAAAGGAAATAAATATGGTAAATATATAAAAAGAAAATTTAAAAATATTATTTTAAAATAATCATGAAGAGATCTTTTAAAAAATTCCTTTATAGATATCTGTTTTTGCACTGAAATCCTATTCAGGATGTATTCCAGATGGCATTTTGAAAAAACATGCATGCCTTTCTTCCTCTGAAATGTCTTTTAATAAATAAATTTTAATGTATTAAAGGCATCCACTGCTGCTGCAGGTGTTATTGATTTTGTGTTTAAATCTTTTATAATAACACAGAAATGGAATATTGAAATAAAATGTTATCATAATCATTGTTGGATCATTTTATAAAGATTTATTTATTTAAAAAGAAATTATTTATAAATTTAAAAATAGCTAAAATATTTCAATGTTAAAAATAAAAAAATAAAAATTATTATTAGATAGCGCATGATGCCGAAATTCCCACGTAAAAAAACAACAACAATAACATCCGCAAAATTGCTCAACGGCACTGCAAAGTGAAACTTAAACTAACCAGAAACCAAAAGTGCGCAGGCGCGATCGTATCGGCGCCCGCCGATGCCGATCGTCGCCGCCGTAATACCGTTTAGCGGTAAAGTTGCATGTGAAATAACATTCAACTGTCGAAATTCGAATTTTAAAATGGTCGAACTATCGGAACTGTCGTATTATCTATACTGTCGAATTACGGTTTGTTATTTGATAGGCCGGAGGTCGGGACATCGGAACATGGTCGAATTATCGCCGAGTGTCGAATTGGGGTGTGTCGAATTAACGAGGTTATACTGTACATAAATAGTGTGTGACATTCAGCGTTGTTACCATCTTCAGACAAAATTACTAAATGATACTTATAATAAGTACTTTTGTCTGAAGATGGTAACAACGCTGTTACCGAAACGTCGCACATTATTTATTTATTTGGATTTGGTCTTATTACCTTATGTTTATCTTCTTCATAAGTTAATTATTCAATAATTGTGAAGAAATCATAATTTCAAAGTCTTTACAGTACATTCTCTTTTGAAAAAATATCATTTTATAACTAATACAGTGTGATAATAAAAGAAAATAAGACCTAATCCAAATAATGTATTAGTGTGTGACATTTCGGCAACAACATTGTCACCATCATCAGACAAAAGAATAAATGAGAAAAAATATCACAGCAAGTTCTTAAATAGTACTGTTATCTTGTTTAAACACTTGATAACAGTACTATTTAAGAACTTGCTGTGGTATTTTTCTCATTTATTCTTTTGTCTGATGATGGTAACAATGTTATTGCCAAAATGTCACACACTAATAAATTATTTGGATTAGGTCTTATTTTCTTTTATTATAATCTATAATCCAAATTGTGCTTTATCATAATACAGTGTAATAAACTCTTCCTCTCTGTGTAGTGTACAACACCTAGTTACAGAGCCAAAGTATTCATTTTGGGAGAAGTGTCTTCTTATCATATTTTCTTTCATTTATTTTAATCACAATTTCTCCAATCAAACAAATCCTTCTGTATGTCATAATTAAAGTCATTGTATTGTAAATAGCAGAGAGAATTATCATAGATTTAACTATTTTTGTAAATATATTTATGATTATCTTTCAAACCTGAAAGGTTCCGGTTCCTAATATATATTATTGTTTCTCTTTTTATTTTTGACTAGCGGACGTACCCGGCTTCACCCGGGTTTTACCCGAGTAAAGGTTTGTCTAATGAATCTCTCGATAAAGTGAACATTTTTTCCCGGTCCCTTGAAAAATACTCGATAAGTTGAATAAAATCAATATTAATTGGTTCCCTCGGTAATTGGAAGTTAAAGGAATAGTATCTTGCCTTGGAATTGTATCATTATTCTTGTCTCAAATAAATTGCCGTGTCATCCTGAATTTTGTCTTTCCTAATTTTCTACATTACAAAATCATCGTATCATCATGATAATATTTAGAGCAGATTGTTGAATTATAACAGATAAATTAGAATATTTATCTTGATTATTTTAAAGCGAAAAGTTATTTCAAAAATTTTATTTGCTAGAAACCTTCCCAGTACTATACTAAATAACTTCCCAAAGTTTCATGGCGTTCCAATGAGTGGTTTGGTCAGGCATAAAGGACAAACAGACACACACACACACATACATTCATTTTTATATATATAGATTACTTTTTCTTGTATAATATGCTTATAACTGTTTCTGTTTTAAAAAAATGTAAATCAACGCAATTATCCCTAGCCGGGATATCGCGTTTTGTGTGTTGAAATAAAATAAATGAAATAATTAAAGTCAATAAAATAATGGCACGACAATAATCTAAGTGGGAGAAGTGATCTTCCAGTGTGAAGTAACAAAATTAAGATTCTGTTTATTGAAAATTAAAATAATCTGCTACACACAATAGGAAAAATGGGATGAAACAGCATACACAAATTAAGAAAAAATATATTTTCTGATTCCGATTAATCAAGAAAAGTCACCCAGTACGCTTTTCATGCTGTTGGCCCTTGTGAGCATGGGTACAGACTGTAATTCAATGACCAAAAAAATAAAATAGCTAGTTATTGAGGCTTCCTGAAAAATCAGGAAATGGGTATTTAAGGCCCTACAAGACATAGTTTTCTGTGATGTTCAGCTGGACCCGAACAGCGCCTTCTCTCCCTCGCCCAGCTTGTTTCATGTCAGTGGCTCATCACGACAGGAACCTGTACATCATCGGTGGACTCTCCCAGTCTTGCAACAAGTCCTCAGGGATCTTGGTTAGCATCGACGACGTCTTCTACTTCGATGAGAACAACAACCGATGGGTCAAAGAAGACTCTCTCAAGACACCGCGTCATGCAGCTGCTACTGTCTTTATCGGTGAGTTGAACTTGTAACATGGCAACTTGGAACTTTCTTTTTCTTGATAAAGCACAATTTGGATTATAGATTATAATAAAAGAAAATAAGACCTAATCCAAATAATTTATTAGTGTGTGACGGTTTCGGTAACAACATTGTCACCATCATCAGACAAAAGAATAAAATGAATATGAATAAATAAAATTTATTCTTTTGTCTGATGATGGTGACAATGTTGTTGCCGAAACGTCACACACTAATAAATTATTTGGATTAGGTCTTATTTTCTTTCTTTTTCTTGTTCGATAGGCAGTCATTAATATCTGAGTTGGTTTAAATTAAGATAGCACAGGGGGTTGGTGGAGGAGTGGTTAAACTGCCTGATTTTCGACAGTCACAATCTAGGATCAAATCCTGCATATTGGACACTTCTGAAGAAAAATTTTGCTTCAATGGCTTCTCTTTCGATTCTTACCAAAGTCCAATTCTACCATTGAGTTCAAGCAACAAAGAAGCTAACAGTGGGTACAGTTATATGGGTGACAAAAGCAGCCACTACCTACCATGATTATTATGGCTTGTACCACATGTTTTTGCGATATATAAGTAAAGGGGGATTGGTGGAAGGATGGTCTAAACCGTTGGTTTTCAACCGCTACAACCCGGGATCGAATCCCGCATTGGACACTTTTTTCTGATTTTAAATTTTTAAAAATGCTCCATTGGCCCTCGATTTTTGCAAAATTCCAACCCCACCAGCGAGTTCAAGTAACCAAACGGGGCTGTAGCACATTTGTAAGTGCAAAGTCGAACTGCTTTTCACATGCGTAGACATGTGGTGCACTTACAGTAAAAGAAGTCCGCTAAAAAAAATGAAGAGCAATGTAACAAATTATGATAACCTATACAACTCTCATCTCTTTGTGAACTTCAAAATTCCAAATTTATGTTTTCTCCATCTACAGAGAGTACATATCCAAAGGTACTTTCCACATTCACAATGTGATAATTGGGCTTCTCTATGCAATATATTTAAGTTTGTATTATGTATAATAGAAATATTGGTGCTTTTAAATCCTTTCAATTTATATGTATAGATGGTGCGTTATTGCTTTGTGTTAATTTATGCCTAACTGGCCTTGTCTTTATTGACAATCACACAATCACAATAATCACACAGACAACATTGCTTTATTGTTTGCGGAAGAGCATTGCTCGATGCAAATATTTAAATGTAATTCTACTGTCTTATAAGCTTATGTCCATAGTTTTCTTGAAAACCATTTCTGAAATTCCATTCTTCATTTCCGCGTATATAAGCAGAATCATCCAATACAGTATTAGAGCTCTTAGAAGCGGTCTGGTGGATTAAATTGGCGAAACCGCTGGGAGAGTTCACCACTGATGAGCCAAGCCTTCCCAATATATTTTTTCATCGCAGTAAGGGCAGTAGAAGTTTGTATTATGTATAATAGAAACATTTACTTTTAAATCCTTTCATTTTATATGTATAGATGGTGCGTTATTGCTTTGTGTATATTTAATGTTATTTGAACATCGACCACAAAATGCTGTACTTTTGTCTGTAGATGGTAACAACGCTGTTACCGAAACATCACACACTATTTATTTGGTCTTGTTACCTTGTATTTATAATCTATAATCCAATTGTGTGCCTTATCGTGACATTTGCTGTAAATATAATAGTCCCTAACTGGTATAATCCCCCCACACTTCAAGATAGTAAAAGATAAGTCAGAGGGAAATGTAATCTTGTCAGAGCCCCAAATGATGCAGCGGTGTTCTGGTTTCTAATAATGTATATGTGGGATGGTTGCGTTCGTGTTGGTGTGACTTGTGAAAAGGCCGCTGATAAAATTATAATTATTTTTTATTATTTAAATTAATTTATTTAAAGCCAGAAACATAAAGAGAGAAAAGAAGTAACGGGCGAAGTAACAGCCATTGGGAGCAAGCCTTGTTGTTTACGACACTAGTGGCCAGAGTGTCCCGGATGCTCACGCATGCGTAGTCAGGTTGCCGCTCGCGGTTGCCGAGGCCATCACACTACTGCCTGTATGTTTATTGGAGCTTTGTCCCAGTTCGCGCTCGCTGAAGCAAAGTGTGGTCGCCACATATATATCATTTATTAATCTCATTACAAAGTTATGGCAATAAAAATTACTATATTGATATTAATGTTTAACAGATACAGTAGAACTACCTCCCTGTAAAGGACACCTAATTGCAGAGCCAAAGTGTCTTTTAGGGAGAGGTTTCCTCTTACTGGAGAGTTGCTAAATTGTAAAAATAGTAATTTTGCAAATGAAAACTGTCCTTTGTAGAGAGGTGTCTGTTTTCCTGGTTTCCGCTAAAGGGAGGTTCTGCTGTATTATTGAATACTTAGTTTTTAGTGAATACATAACAATTTTTGCTTGTAAACTAACTTTAATTTAAATAATACAGTTAAACCTGTCTATAGCGCCCCCTCTTGGGACTCACCAAAATAGGGTGCTATTATAGAGGGGGCGCTATAGACAGGTCACTTTTAATGTAAATCGCATCGTACTACGTATTTAAAATCAGGCGCTATAGAGAGGAAGGCGTCATTTAGAGGGGCTGCTATAGACAGGTTTAACTGTATATTAACTCTTAAATTTTTTATTGTGTGTTTAATCCACTTCAATATGTGTATAATTTGGGGTGCATATGCAAATCTAGTTGAGTTTTTCCACCTTTGACAGGTCTTCATCAACAATGGTGATTCTGGACATTGACAGGGGCATGATTGTCTTTGACATAACTTCATCAAAAAATGTCTAGAGTTATAAGGTCAAGGGATCTACGAGTAATTTTTAGCATTAACTGTTGTTGTTGTCGTGTCCAATGAAGAGTCTCAGATGTCTCCATGCATCTCTATCACAGAAGCAGCAATGTCCACTATCTTGGGTGTGTAAAGCTGCTGCTCTGGGTCTAGTTTTGCTCTTCATTGGTAAATGGGTGCTGTTGCCACGTTAGTCACCTTGGAAACGAACCAGAATTTGGTCGAATATTCCAAGGGTCCAGGGGGGACCGCAGGGAGGTGTGGTCGGACTTCTCCCCCCCCCAGCATTAACAATCTTCACTACAAAAAAAAGGATCAAATAATGTAAACAATCATTATATAACACTATTACATACATTTCATTTTTTTCTTCTTTTTTTTATATTTGGGTTATGCAATTTATTTGTGGCTTGATTGTTTAATAAATAATATAAAGAAGCAATTGGCCACTTGAACTAAGATTTTGATTTGAATCAGTGACTTGATTCAGATTTAGGAGTTTTATTGAAACCCTTGAGTTAAAAAAACATTGTACAGTTAAACCTGTCTATAGCGCCCCCTCTAAATAGCGCCTCCCTCTCTATAGCGCCTGATTTTATATACATAGTGCGATGCGATTTACATTAAAAGTGACCTGTCTATAGCACCCTATTTTGGCAAGTTCCAAAAGGGGGCGCTATAAACAGGTTTAACTGTATAATAAAGTAATAGATTCTTTCATAGAGAAATATTGAATTTTGATATAAAAATATTTTATATAATACTAGTAATAAGATAATATACTACACCTAAAAACTATCAGAGAAAAGAGAAACCACGGAAGGTGAACAGAAAAATGCTTACAATGGATGTTATGTTTACGATATCAAGTTAAATAAAAACAAAGATAAAATTTGCATATGTTGGTCACTATAAATTTGTATATTTGTTAGGCGAAATTAGAAACATGATAAAACAATTGGGTATTTAAAAACAAATGTAGAAATAAAAGTTGAAGTATAATAAACAATGTTAAAGATTAGTTTTAATTATTAATCAAGATTGTGTGTGAATATGTGAGAAAGATGTAATATCGTTGTTGTTTTCTTGGCCGACTGTTTTACATATGGTGTTATCTTAAAATTGCTTGTTTTGAATATTTTTTAGATTGAGATTATTAGCTAGTATGTAAAAAAATTAACTCTGTTGAAATTTAATTTTGTATTTATATATAAATAAAATTAACTCTGTTGATTTTTTTTTTTGTATTTAATCGATAACAGCGAAGTTACGCATGTTAATGTTAGGAAATATATTTTGATGTTAAGCAAAACCTGCTCCATCTCGTTTTACATAAATGTTGAAAATTTGGTTGAAATTGATGCATTGTAACGAAAGTTTTTAGTGATGTCCACTTATGAAATTTCCATTTTATTAATATAGATACAATAATTGTGAATTTAGAAAGATTTAGGATTTTTTTTTTTTTTTCATAAATAAAGATTGAATTTAGAATTGATAGGCACAATTTGGATTATAAACACAAGGTAATAAGACCAAATCCAAATAAATAAATAGTGTGTGACGTTTCAGTAACAGCATTGTTACCATCTTCAGACAAAAGTACTGAAAAAAACATGCTGTGGTAAAATTTCTCATTCAGTACTTTTGTCTGAAGATGGTAACAAGCTGTTATCGAAACGTCAAACACTATTTATATATTTAGATTTGGTCTTATTACCTTGTGATTGAATTTAGAAATTTAGAAATAACAGGATCCAACAATCATTATAAGTAAGGTAGGTAAGAAGACCAATATGTAAATTAGACATGACCCATTAGTGTCGAACCAGTGGTTCCACACACCAGGTCCAGACAGCTCTCTAATATTGTATTAGACTCTTCTGCTTATTTTTTCCATCAATTCTAAGGAAACTTGATAAGGCACATTTTGGATTATAGATTATAAACACAAGGTAATAAGACCTAATCCAAATACATAAATAGTGTGTGACATTTCGGTAACAGCATTGTTACCATCTTCAGACAAAAGTACTGAATGATAAAATATATCACAGCATGTTTCAAATAGTTATTGTTATCTTGTTTACAAACTTTCTCATTCAGTACTTTTGTCTGAAGATGGTGACAACGCTGTTACCGAAATGTCACATACTATTTATTTATTTGGTTTTGGTCTTGTTACCTTGTGTTCAAAGGAATCTTCCTTGGTAATTTTATGGTAACTATGTAAATAAGCCAGGCCCTCCTAATATTTTTTTATTGAAATAAGAAGGGTATGAAGTGTGTTTTTTTTAAACACATTTCAATTCTTTTATACAGATGGCGTGCCTTCTATTTTAGAGTTTAATAGCAGCAGCGATCCACGAGCTGAAACATGCTCAAAATTTTGTTATTTTAATTTTTTTTTTTAAATTACAATTTTAAGTTCGTTATAAGCATATTATTTTAAATATATTTTATTATTATGGGACCTAAAATAAGTTCGTTATAGGGGTAGTTTGTTATATTAAAAATTGCAAATTTCATTTTAACGATGGTATTTTCAATGGAATGGAATCGCCTTGGGTTCGTTATAAGGGAAGGTTCGTTATATCTGGGGTTCATATTAGCGAGGTTTTACTGTATAGCAAGTTACCCAACTACAAAAACAAGTCTTTTATTGGGGACCTATGCCCTACACAAAGTCACCCAACTATCTCAACCAGCCATAGGTGTCATAGCTTCTTTTTTATGGCTAGTCTTTTGATGGTATCGTAGGGTCCATCTATTTCTTCTCAACCAGCCATAGGTTGGTGGCTGGTAGTATTCCTGTCATCTTAGAGCTTCCTTTCTATGGCTAGTCTTTTAATGGTATCGTAGGGTCCATCTATTTCTTCTCAACCAGCCATAGGTTGGTGGCTGGTAGTATTCCTGTCATCTTAGAGCTTCCTTTCTATGGCTAGTCTTTTAATGGTATCGTAGGGTCCATCTATTTCTTCTCAACCAGCCATAGGTTGGTGGCTGGTAGTATTCCTGTCATCTTAGAGCTTCCTTTCTATGGCTAGTCTTTTGATGGTATCGTAGGGTCCATCTATTTCTTCTCAACCAGCCATAGGTTGGTGGCTGGTAGTATTCCTGTCATCTTAGAGCTTCCTTTCTATGGCTAGTCTTTTAATGGTATCGTAGGGTCCATCTATTTCTTCTCAACCAGCCATAGGTTGGTGGCTGGTAGTATTCCTGTCATCTTAGAGCTTCCTTTCTATGGCTAGTCTTTTGATGGTATCGTAGGGTCCATCTATTTCTCGTCAACTAGCCATAGGTTGGTGGCTGATAGTATTTCTGTCCTCTTAGAGCTTCCTTTCTATAGCTAGTCTTTTGATGGTATCGTAGGGTCCATCTATTTCTCCTCAACCAGCCATAGGATGGTAGCTGGTAGTATTTCTGTCCTCTGAGAGCTTCCTTTCTATGGCTGGTCTTTTGATGGTATTGTAGGGTGTATCTATTTCTCCTCAACCAGCCATAGGTTGGTGGCTGGTAGTATTTCTGTCCTCTTAGAGCTTCCTTTCTATGGCTAGTTCTTTGATGGGATCGTAGGTTATTCTTCTGAAATTGTCCATGAATTATTTTCTCGGACAAGTTCCTAGTTTTTCCACTACACATCTCTTCAGTAATACTTTTATTCACTCCAGGTGTCGGACAAGATGCCTAAACATGCTGATGTTCTCAATCATCTACGGATAGACCATATCCATTCTTGATCATTTTTGGTCATTTTGAATGCTCATTTTCCCTTTTGGCTAATTCCTGCCATGACTTTCAAATAGTACTCTGGCAATGAGACTGGCGCAGGAGACAACCTCTACGTCCTGGGAGGAATGTCTACCACCTCCATGTCAACCCTAGCTGACGTCGAGGTGCGTCACGTCCTCAACAAGAAATGGCGTCGCTGCCAGCCTCTACCCTGCCCTCTAGTGGGCCATACTGCCATGCCGGGACGCTGGGCCCAATAAATTCACTTCCAATCCTACTTTCTGTGTGAACCTTGGATTACAAATAGGTTACATTTTTGGTACGGTACAAATTTGGATTATAGATAAGAATATACAGAATAATAAAATCAAATACAATAGAACCTCTCTGTAAAGGACACCTAATTACAGAGCCAAAGTGTCCTTTAGGGAGAGATGTTCTCTTACTAGAGAGTTGCTAAATAGTAAAAATGGTAATTCTGACAATGAAAACTGTCCTTTATAGAGAGGTGTCCTCTAGCGCGAGTGTCCTCTTATGGAGGTTCTACTGTATATTTTTGAAGAGAAAATTAAGTGCCATCTATTGACTGCCACTTCAACTAAAGAGGTCCATTAGTCCAAAACCATGGTCACCAGATAGGCTACAGATAGGATTCCCCAATATATTACAAATACATTTTTGACAAAAGTACAATTTTAATTATATTTTTATTTATTTATTACAAAATACACACTAAATCCTTGGAAAATATTTGTGTGTAAATGTTCAAACTATTTTATAAACATGTTTTTAAAATATATATATGTTATATAAAAAAAATATTATTTTATTTTAAATTATAATTTCATAGATTCAAATACTCTGCTAAATCGACCGCCAGAGGTCATGCTTCCCCCATGCTTCCCCTATAAAAACTCGTTGTTGTTCTTCCCCGATGGCCGGCTCAAAACATTTGTACATTATGTAAAAAGGCTTTTCATTTTTTTTTTATTCTTACGTCTTAAGCCAGGCAGTACTTTTACCAAATTATGTATTTTATATATTCCTTAGCTCAATTAAAGCAACCACTGATCAAAACCATATTTATTATTATTCTTTCAATATTTATGCAACGACTGCTCAACAAATATCTCTATTCTCAAAATAATCAGCATCAAGTATTAATTCTATATAACTAATTATCAAAAATCAAACAGAAAAATCTTTTTTTTTTCTATTATAACATATATAAATCATTTTTCATATTATAGAGAGAAAGAGAGGGAAAAAAATATATACTGTAGAATCTCATTTTAGCGGACACCCCGCGGACACCTCTCCACAAAGGACAGTTTTCATTTGCAAAATTATCATTTCTACTATTTAGCAACTCTCCGATAAAAGGACACCTCTTCTTAAATGACACTTTGAAATTAGGTACAGGGAGGTTCTACTGTAATAAAAATTATTTTAAATTTTTTTAAAATTCAGCATTTATTGTTTTATGAAATAAGTCTTAATTCTCACATCAAGTAGTTAAGTATGCTGAGGAGCACTATTCGAAGGACTGTCCAAAAAAGTCAAGAAAACTCCTCCCAAAATGTGTAAATTGCGAAGAAGCTCACACTGCCAATTACTGCGGGTGCCCAAAATTTCCTAGAGTACAACAGCAACAGCCAAGATACCCTGATCTGTACAAATCTAACAACCCAATTCAGATTTCAAAGATATCTGAAACATTGCCGAAATTGTAGAAAAACAGAACCAAAGGAATGCTATGGTTGCAACAAGAAAACCTCCTTGTTCTGATACTAAGGACCTGTGTGAAACTCCGCCTTTGCCAGTCCCAAGCCCGGATGAAAAAGGAGGAGGGGGAGCAGTAACAAGCTCACTAAAAAACCTAACCACTAACCAAAAAACCACTAATAGTACCCTGTAAGGGCTCCTGATCCAGGGATACAGGATGAGTCTGTACTCCATGTTATGAGTGGCTGCGCATGGCATCTGTTCCTCATGTCAGGGGCGGCCATTTCTTTTGGAGCTAAGTCGGCCTGCCACTGAGTAGTTCTTCCAGTCTTAATGACAAAGGTAGATGCATTCTACTTCACCCAGTGTGGAGATAAGAAAGAAGAAGAAGGACCTGTGTGAAAATTGATGCAAGTAATCAAAACATACCTACAATCAATTGTAAACTACCTTTTAAAATTATTGCTTGGAATTGTAACGGAATCAGATCAAAGAAAGAAGAATTATTGCACTTTTTAGAAGATAACTCAATTGACATTGCTCTGCTCAGTGAAACTAACCTCAATTGATCTAAAGTTCAGAACCTATCAAACCATTAGAACTGACCGAATCACAGAAAAAGGTGGAGGAACAGCCACCATTATAAAATCCTTTTTTGAAATATAAAAATATTCATTAACACAAAGCAATAACGCGCCATCTATACATATAAAATAAAAGGATTTAAAAGAGCGAATGTTTCTTTTATACATAAAACGAACTTCTACTGTCCTTACTGCGATGAAAAAACATATTGGGAGGGCTTGGCTCATCAGTGGTGAACCCTCCCAGCGGTTTCGCCAATTTAATCCACCAGACCGCTTCTTAGAGCTCTAATACTGTATTGGATCATTCTGCTTTTATATGCTACACTGAAGGATGGAATCCCAGAAATGGCTTTCAAGTAAACTAAGTAAACTTAAAAAGTAGGTTTTTTTTCCACTTTTAATTCTAAGAATAATATTCTGTGTTTCTCAGAAAACTATCTTCTTCTTATCTGTTATATCGTTTACAGACTTGATAACAGTAACTATTTAAAACATGCTGTGGTAAAATTTCTCATTCAATACTTTTGTCTGAAGATGGTAACAACGCTGTTACCGAAACATCACACACTTATTTATTTATTTGGATTTGGTCTTATTACCTTGTGTTTATAATCTATAATCCAAATTGTGCCTTATTACAACTTATAAAATACTTCAATTTTAATCAAACCAGATGGAAAACCTCTCTTACAAATATCTTCAATTTATAGTTTTCCTTGTTGGAATCTTTAATGCTACACTACACCTTTGCTACTTCCCGAAAAGACATGGAAACATGCCATTATGATAACCATTCTGAAAAAAATCACCTGCCAAATCACCAGAATTTCTCAGACCAATCAGCCTTCTCTCTACCATCGGTAAGTTATACAAGAGGATTGTTCTTCGCAGATTGCAGACATATATGGATTCTTATAAAACAAAAGGACCTAAAAGCGCGAATGTTTCTTTTATACATAAAACGAACTTCTACTGTCCTTACTGCGATGAAAAAATATATTGGGAGGGCTTGGCTCATCAGTGGTGAACCCTCCCAGCAATTTCGCCAATTTAATACACCAGACCGCTTCTCTAATACAATATTAGAGCTCTGAGAAGCTCAGTGGGTTCACCACTGATGAGCCAAGCCCTCCCAATATATTTTTTCATCGCAGTAAGGACAGTAGAAGTTCGTTTTATGTATAAAAGAAACATTCGCGCTTTTAGGTCCTTTTGTTTTATATGTATAGATGGCGCGTTATTGCTTTGTGTTAATATATGGATTCTATTAACTTTATCATTCCTCAACAATTTGAATTCAGAAAAGGACACTCCACAACCCACCAGCTAATCACAGTAATAGACTACATCCGAATAAGAAAGTCCCACAAGGAGGCAGTAGGTGCTGATTTTCTAGACATTACGAAAGCCTTTGATAGAGTATGGCATGATGGCTTGATAGCAAAAATAACAAAAAAAAATCAAATTTCAAGGGATTTTGTCAAATTTTTGAGAAACTACCTCCAGGACCTTTTCCATTAAACAAGAGAATTATATATCCATGCCAAAGCCAACCCAGATTGGAGTCCCTCAAAGCTCTATCCTTGGACCCTACTATTCAACAACAACAAAAAGCCTTTATTTAGGGTCACTGACCCTATACAGGATTCACCAGAGGTATGCATAAGAACAAAGCAGTGAGACAAAGGAAATAACGATATATACAGAAGAAAAAGAAAAAAAAAAAAAAGAGAAAGAGGGAAGCAAGAAAAACAACACAAAAAGATGGACCCTACTAGTCAAAATATACATCAATGATTTCCCTCTACATCCAAAATGTTAAACAAAGCTTTTCGCAGACGAAGCAACAATATTAACTCTAACTCCAAAATTACATAAACGTTATAACCAAATGGTGCAATGTTGGAAGTTAGACATCAACCCATAAAAGAAACAGGCCATAATTTACCTCCGCTAGACAATAAAAAATTCAAGCTACAATCCATTCTAAAAGTAAATTCAAGCCCTATTAACTGAACCGACCATGTTAAATATCTTGGAGTTACCTTGGATTCCAAGTAGAAATTCAATATGCATGTCACAAATACCATAAGGAAAGCAAAGATCGCAAAATCAAGTCTGTTTAACTATAGAAACAAATTACTAAACTAAAAAAAAAATTTTTACTCTATACAGAAGTTGTATTCTCCCTATAATAAACTAGGCACTCCCAGTTTTGTGCAAATATATTAACACCACAGACAAAAATAGAATAAACTCACACCTTCATGAGAATCTGCCTTCGGACAAATATAGGAGCTCCAATCAAACAAGATACTGAAGGAGGACTTAAACCAACCCGTTCTAGAAGATATATATCAAATTTCCATTAAGAAATTATACCTTCAACTACAAAATTCAACTAATCCAACTATACATTCTTCAAAATAAAGGAGATTACAATCCCGATGACGTTAGGAGCTCCAACAGCTGTCTGGGGACCACCTCCAATCCACCAACTCACCATGTGTAAATAGCTGGGACAAGGTGCCTCGACACCTGTAAACTGAGACGAAATAAATAAAAAATGAGCTATCATAAAAAAGGGATTATTTTTACTGCGGCGAGTTGACCTAAATAAGGCGTGCCAAATTAGTATCCTCATGTCTATAGAAAAGCGTTGTGAATTCATGTGTATTTTAAAATATATATTTGTGACTATATAATATTTACACAATTTTAAATATTTTATTAATAAAAAAAGGGTAATATTTTGTTTATTATAGAGGGTCTGCTGCCAATAAATTTGAATCCGCGATATTATTTTTTTCAATATAATTTTAAAGTGATTCGCTATTTTGTGCTGTAAAGCTGTTATATAAAAAAAGAGAAAATAATATAAATTTTAAAATATTTAAAAATAAATATAAACTTTTTTTCTGTGAAAAAATTTTCAATTGTTATCATTATTAAAATAATTTTATTTGCATGCTTTGTCTTATACACTCAAGGAACCCAGGTTCGCAAATACAATTTTCACTTTTCTCCATAATCCCCTAGTAAGTAAAAATATTTTATAGCTATAATTAAACTCTTTTTAAAATTACTAAAATAAAAATATTTGGCAAACAGAAAGAATCTAATAAAAAATAATGGATCCATCAAGTTCAGTTCATCCTATAACTAATTTAGAAAATATTATAAAGAAAGGGAATGGAATAACAAAAAAAAAGGTAATACCTATCAAATGTACTTTAGGAGACAATCCAATTACAAGGATAATTTGGACAAAAACTTCTCAAATTTCGACAGAAGTACCAGACTTGCTCATGAACAAAGAAACTAAAGAAATTTTGACAAAAACTTCTCAAATTTCGACAGACATACCAGACTTGCTCATGAACAAAGAAATTTTGACAAAAACTTCTCAAATTTCGACAGAAGTACCAGACTTGCTCATGAACAAAGAAACTAAAGAAATTTTGACAAAAACTTCTCAAATTTCGACAAACGTACCAGACTTGCTCATGAACAAAGAAATTTTGACAAAAACTTCTCATATTTCGACAGAAGTACCAGACTTGCTCATGAACAAAGAAATTTTGACAAAAACTTCTCAAATTTCAACAGAAGTACCAGACTTGCTCATGAACAAAGAAACTAAAGAAGAAATTTCAAATGAAGGCCAAGAAAATTTGAACCAAAATACAGAAAATTTTAAAAGTACAAAAAATGTTGTATTTGATTTTCAAAGGAATACAATGTCGTTTTTCAACAAAAAAATAGTTCCTCGAGTCGCCCATAATTTCAATGCAGTATGTCCCAAATCTATTCTAAAAGTCAAAACTAATAAAAACGAGATGATAGAAAAATATCGAGTTAAAAAATTAAAAATTAGAGCAACTATGAATAAACGAAATTTCAAAAGAACCAATAATAAGAAAATTGTATTTTTTATCAAGAAAGGAAAGAATAAAAGAAGAATGAAAGGTATGCAATATTTTAATTTATAAAAAATATCTCACCCCTGAATATTGTTATATATTTCTTGTTGTAATATCATTGTGTTCATAAAAAAATATTCTATCTCTATTATATTTGTTGTTTTGTGAACTATTTTTTTTTTTAATGCTGAATATATATTATAGTTTATATAAATATACTAGCCGAATGACCCGGCAATGACCCAGGCAACGCCCGTTGGCGTTGGGTTTTACCCGATTAAATGTTTTTATTCAAATACCGCCGTGGATGTTGTTATGATTGATCCGGCAACACTGCCGACTCGACTTGTAAACACTCTTAGATATATAACCATGATATAATAAATAGATGTTAATAAATAAATACTTAGTTCAGTTGCATTCTGCGTGATCAAATAGACACAAGAACAACATAAACAACATGGTAGCAGCGGAAAAGTGAGTACTTTTTCAAATAAATATATTATTGAAAAATATTAGTGAAAAAAAGAAAACATGGACTTTGTTAGGCCTAGCGAACTCGCCCTGCACGGAAATGTAGCGGAAAATTGGCGAAGGTTCAAACAGCGATTAATGCTTTATCTTGAAGCAACAGAAAAAGCCACAAAGCCTGATAAACTGAAAGTTGCCATTTTATTAAATTTTATTGGCGAAGAAGCCTTGGAAGTTTTCAACACATTTCATTTAAAAGAAGATGAAGCAGAAAATTTCGATCTTGTTATAAACAAATTTGATGACTTTTGCGAGCCTAAAAAGAACGTCATTTTTGAAAGATTCAAATTTTTTTCAGCGACCCAGAAGGATGGTGAATCCATCGATAGTTTTATAACAGAACTAAAAGGATTATCCACATCATGTGAATTTGAATCACAAAAGGATAGTTTAATTAGGGATCGCATTGTGTATGGAATACAAGACAAGGCTTTGCAGGAACGCCTCTTAAGAGAGCCCAATTTAACTCTTCTAAAAGCCATTGAAATGTGCAAAACAGATGAAATAAGCAAGCAACAGATCAAGATCATGCAGAACAACCAGAACATTTGTCAAATAAGAAAATATGAAAAGAAACACAGTCCAAAACAAAATCAAGAATCTGAAAAAGAATTCAAATGCCAAAGGTGTCGAAAGTCTCACAGAGCAAAAAATTGTCCTGCATGGGGTAAAAGATGCTCCAAATGCAAAAAGATGAATCATTTTGCAGCTTTCTGTAAAAGTTCAGCTATCAGAAGTCTGAATGATGAAACAGAAGAAACTGTAAGGTCAATACATGAAGCAAAAGTAGTCCATACTTTGGAATGGAAAAAATCCATCATAGTGAATGGGAAGGAAATATGTTTCAAGTTGGACTCTGGAGCAGAAGTAAATGTTTTGCCATACACATTCACCAGACAAATGAAAGGTTTGGAAATATTTCAGACTAACCGAAAGCTAACATCATATACAGGACATGAAATCAAGATAAAAGGAATTGCCACACTAAATTGCAAAACTAAAAATAAGACGGAAAGTCTAGAATTTTTCATTGCTGATGGATACTATCAACCAATTTTAGGAATAGAAGCTATTGAAAAGCTTTCACTAATTAAGAAATGTGATGCTGTCCAAACAGAGCAAAACAATTCAGCAAAAGAAATTTTGAACAGGCACAAAAATATATTTGAAGGCATAGGAAGACTGCCAATTGAACACAAGATTAGACTAAAAGAAAATGCAACTCCAGTTATTGCTCCAAGCAGAAAAATTCCTTTTTCCATTAGAGAAAAAGTTAAAGCAGAATTGGAACGGATGGAAAAACTTGACATTATTGAAAAAGTTGAAGAACCAAGCGAATGGACACACCCTATTGTAGTGGTACAAAAACCTTCTGGGGATGTCAGAATTTGCATGGACCCCAGGGAACTGAACAAATATGTTCAGAGAGAGCGCTATATTCTGCCAACAGCTGAAACAATATTTTCTGAACTGAAAGGTGCTACAGTTTTCTCTGTATTTGATGCATCATCAGCTTTCTGGCAAATCCCATTAGACAAAGAAAGCACCAACCTGTGCACCATTGCGACTCCCTTTGGAAGATTCCGGTTCAAGCGACTTCCCTATGGATTGAACAGTGCATCGGAGGTATTCCAGCGATGCATAAACAATATTCTTTCAGGTCTCCAGGGAACTGCTTGCTATATGGATGACATCTTGATCTATGGAAGCACAATGGAAGAGCACAACCGAAACCTCGAAACAGTTCTTCGAAGGTTGGAAGAAAATAATGTCAAGCTCAATGCCAAGAAGCAGCAGATAGCTGTCGACAAAGTAAATTTCTTAGGCCATATAATCAGTCGAGATGGAATAGCCATTCAAGCTTCAAGAGCAGAGGCAATACAAAAGTTGAAAAGACCTGAGAACAAGACTGAAGTCCAAAGATTCTTAGGTATGGTAACGTACCTTGGCAAATTCATTCCTAATCTTTCTGACAAGACTGCACCTCTAAGGAAATTGATAAGCAACAAGAGTGAATGGAAATTTGGAGGCGAAGAAAATGATTGTTTTGAAAAACTCAAGGAAATGGTTTCGAATGCTCCAATATTGACATTTTTTGACCCAACCAAGCCAATCACCATTTCATCTGATGCAAGCCAATATGGTATTGGTACAGTGCTCATGCAAGGGGGACATGCAATTGAGTATGCGTCCTTCAGCCTGAATGCAACTCAAAGAAAATACGCACAGATAGAGAAAGAACTTTTGGCTATAGTCTTTGGATGTGAACGCTTCCAGTACTATATTTGGGGAAATGATGTTATTGTGGAAACTGACCACAAACCTCTCCTGAGTATTGTTAAGAAACCTTTAGAAAAGCTTTCCCCAAGACTGCAAAGAATGGTCTTACGTCTCATGAGATTTCAAATATCTTTGAAGTTTACACCAGGGAAAAACATGTTTGTAGCTGACCATCTGTCTAGAGATCCATTAAAAGATGAGGTGGACACAAGCTATTTAGAAGGTCAAACTGAATCAGTGCACATGTTGCTGGTTACCACAGATGAGAAAATAAAGAGACTACAAAAGGAAACTCATGGGGACCACACCTTGATACAACTAATAGAGTATGCGAAGAATGGATGGCCGAAATATAAAACTATGGTCTGTGATGAAGCAAAACCCTACTGGCAATTTCAAGATGAAATTCATGTGAGTGACGGAATTGTTTACAAAGGAAATTGCATCATGGTGCCATCGACTCTTCGAAAAGAAATCCTGCAGGTTGTTCATTCATCACACCAGGGCATAGCAGCTTCCAAAGAAAAAGCAAGATCAGCATTTTACTGGCCCGGCATGATAACACAAGTAGAAAATGAAGTGGAAAAGTGCAGAACATGTCAGGAATATTCAAGAAAGAATCCTGAGGAGTCAAGAATAGCTCATGAAATCCCTGAATTTCCATGGGAAAAAATTGCTGTAGATTTCATGGAGGTGAGTGGAACCAGTTCCATCTTGGTTGTCGATTACCACTCAAAGTTTGTTGAAATCCGGAAATTATCAAGCAAAAGAGAAACCGAAACCATCATGCAGTTGAAAACCATTTTCAGGACTCATGGAATTCCAAGAACTCTAGTTTCGGATAATGGACCCCCTTTTAACTCTACTGGATTCAAAAATTTTGCTCAGAAATATGAATTCAAACACCAAACCTCCAGTCCCAAATATCCAAGATCTAATGGACAAGTTGAGAGGACAATTCAAGCCATCAAAGGACTGATAATTAAAGCTGTGAAGTCAGGAAGAGATCCCAATCTGGCTTTGATGGAGTTCAACAACACACCTAAGTATGACTTGCCATCTCCGACCCAAATGCTTATGGGAAGATCTGTGAGAACTCTTTCGACATACACCCGACAACAGTTGAAACCACTGTTTGACACAACAAAGAATTATCAAAAATTGAGAGACCATCAACAAAAGTATGCAGGAAGTCCAAAGAGAATTTTGAGACCTTTGGAAGTAGGAGACAACATCATGTTGCAGGAAAGGCATAGAAAATGGGTTCCGGCAACAGTGACCGCAAAGCATGAAACTCCACGCTCATATATGGTGAAAACACCAAGTGGTTCTGAATACCGCAGGAACAGGTCTCACCTTAGACCGAGAAAGTTCAGTGTAGAAGACTCTGCCCCAACAAGTCAAAGTCCAAGCATTCCTGGATCTCAAGCAGGGACAGCCATGGATGACAACATACAAGATCACGGAAGACCCACTTCTGAAAACAGAAGAGCATATGATCCAAGGGAGAACGTTGCCAAGAAAGGTGAAGAATCATCTACTTCTCCTAGTGTGCGAACCCGCAGTGGTAGAACAGTGAGAAAACCCTTGCGTTATAGAGACTAGGAGAACTGCAATCCTTTTTTATTTTTGTTTAAAGGAAACATGTTATGATTGATCCGGCAACACTGCCGACTCGACTTGTAAACACTCTTAGATATATAACCATGTTATAATAAATAGATGTTAATAAATAAATACTTAGTTCAGTTGCATTCTGCGTGATCAAATAGACACAAGAACAACATAAACAACAGATGTCACTCATGTGAAACGTCCCGCTCCAAACTTTGTGTGTTTTTAAATATATATATAAATTTCACAACGATATTTGAAAATTCTATTATTTTGATTTTCAAATACTATTCATTACAATTATAAATTGGCGCCGTGGATGTCACTCTTGTTAAACGTCCCGCTCCAAACTTTGTGTCTGAGAAGCGATATTTTTAGAGAGAGATGATCTGGCTTTGTGTCTTCTGCTTTATTTAATGTTTTTTTCTGTTAGAATTTTGTTCCTGCAAACTAAAAATGAATTGGCTTCACCCCTGGTCTCTGATTTTTGGAATTTTCCCCCATATAATTTTGTATCTGATAATCAAACATGATACAGCAATATCATCATTTTCTGACTAAAAAACAACTATCTTAGCCCAAAACCTATCAATTTCAATTTCTTTGGCTAAATATCTCTTCCAGATTTTTCTCTAATTTCTGTTAAAATTCGTGTTACATGTACATTTATTTATTTATTTCAACACACAAAATGCGATATCCCGGCCAGGGATAATTGCGTCGATTTACATTTAAAAAAAAAACACACACACACACAAACAGTTATAAACATTTTATACAAGAAAAGTAATTTTTAAAAAAGAGAAACAATAATATATATTAGGAACCTGAACTTTTCAGGTTAGAAAGATAATCACAAATATGTTTACAAATATAGTTAAACCTGTTGGGCTATAAGTTGAAGCTGGACTAGATGATGTAATAGTATAAGGAAGTAGTCAATTATCCCACTACATCTGCCGATTGAAGTGGATATATAGAAGCACGCGGAGGCGACGCGAACAACAGGAAAGTATCTTTATTTTTTTACTAAAAGAGGGGGAGGGAGGGTGGACTGCCCGCTGGGCAGCTCGGTGATTGGCTGGCCGTGACGTAGGTCCTCCCCAGCGGAAGTGGGCATATTCAACATGTCTTCATTCCCCCACTTTGGATATGTCGGGTAGTATGCCAGTATCCAGGCAATTCATAGCTGCACAAGCATTCTGATGTGCAGTCCTTTTGAGGCCCTTGGTGAAGATGTCGGCCAGGTTGTCGTTGGTAGAGATGTAATTCACATGGATGTCTCCACTGTTGACCTTTTCTCTTATATAATGATACCGTATGTCAATGTGCTTCGACCTATTGTTTTCTATGTTGTTTTTAGAAAACTCGATGGCAGCTCTATTATCACAGAATAGTGTTATTGGGCGTGAGGCGTTAGTCAGGCATTTCAAATTCTCTAATATTTGTGCTATCCACAATATTTCCTTAGTGGTCTGGGCGAGAGCAATGTACTCGGACTCCATTGTAGATAATGACACGCAATTTTGCTTTTTAAATCTCCATGACACTAAACAACCATTAATAGTAACAGCTGACCTGCTGGTTGATCGTCTATCATCTATGTCATTAGCCCAATCTGAGTCGCTAAATGCTAGTATATCATCAGACCCTCTTTTATAGATGAGTGAAACATTCTTAGTAGCTTGAAGATATCTTAGTATATGTTTAGCAGCTTGCCAGTGTCGTTCGCCTGGGTTACTACAGAATTGTGCTAATTTAGTTACGGCAAACGTCATATCAGGTCTCGATGAGTTTGCAAGATATAGCAGAGACCCTATAAGTTCTCTGTAAGGGACGTGTTTTATCTCATCCTTTTCCTTATCAGTTGTTGGACAGTCTTTCTTTGTAATCGGGATGGAGTTATCTAATGGAGTAGAAACGCCCCTACATTCCATCATATTAAATCGTTCGAGGATCGACATGGTGTATTTTCCTTGTGAGAGGATTATTGTGTTTTCATCTGGATAACTTATTTCTACACCTAAGAAATATTTGATGGGTCCTAAGTTCTTTATCTTAAATTTTTCTCTAATCTTTTCCTCAATATTTGTCAGAATGTCCTCGCTTTCCGCGAACAAAGCTAGATCGTTAACATATACGGCGATAACCGCCTTATCTTCAAAAGTGTATAAACAATTACAAGCTGCTAAATGACGAAATCCAATATCTTCAAGAGCTTTATCTAGTGTGCAGTACCATTCGAGACCGGACTGACGTAAACCATATATTGGACGGTTTAGTTTAAGAACTTTGCCCTCACATTTCTCGTCGTTAGATCCATCTGGTGGGCTCATGTAGATTTCTTCATTCAGTTCGCCGTACAGATATGCATTGTCGACATCGAGGTGTCGATTGTACCAATTTTTATTTATCGTCAATGCAAAGATCATTCTGATGACCGAAAAATTTATTACTGGCGAATATGTCTCAAAAAAGTCAACGTTTCGTTTTTGAGAAAAACCTCTCGCAACTAGTCGCGCTTTAAATCTTTCAACGTCCCCTTTTGAGTTAGTCTTTATTTTAAATACCCATCTACTGCTAATTGGGCGCTTGCCAAGTGGTAGGTCGGACAACGTCCATGTATTTCTATCCTCAAGACTTCTCAATTCATCCTTCATGGCCCTTCTCCAGTACGGTGCCTCTTTGCTGTTTATGGCTTGTTCGAAAGTTGTGGGTTCGATGATATCTAGGAAATGCAGTTCTGCTTTTGGCTTTCCAGCACGTCCATAAGGGTTTCGTACAATTCTTTTAGGCCTAGTTTGAACAATGTCGTCGTTGTTTACCCCCACTAAATCCTGATCACTCGTATTATCATTACGTTCTCTTTCTGCTTCAGGTTTTAGATCTATATCTCCTTCAAGCTGGTTATCGGGTTCTATCCAAATATGGTTGTATCTTTCAGGTTCATCCTCAACCTTAGTCCACTTCAGTCCTATCTTGGATTCGTCAAATTTGACATGCTTCGTTTGGATTACGTGTTGAGTTTCTGGACACCAAAGACGATAGCCTTTAGTCTGGGAAGAATAACCAACAAGAATGCACCTATTTGCTCGATTGTCCAGTTTCTTTCGCCTTTCTGTGGGGATATGGCTATATGCTAAGCACCCGAAAGCTTTTAAGTGGCGAACACTCGGTTTTCTTGATGACCAAAGTTCATCGGGTACTTTATCTCCTAGGGCGCTATTGTAGCACTTGTTTCTTATATAAGCTGCAGTGTTTACTGCCTCTGCCCAGAATCTCTGAGGGAGATCGGCGCTATGTAAGCAAGATCGGGTTATGTCCAACAACACTCGATTAGCTCTTTCTGCAACGCCGTTCATAGGTGGCGAGTATGTGTTCGTTAGCTCGTGTTTGATGCCAAGTTGCTCTAGCCTAGTTTTAAATTCATGGTTGCAATATTCGAGTCCATTGTCGGATCTTAGCACTTTTAGCTTATGTCCGGTTTCTCTCTCAGCCCTAGCGAGATACGAGTCGAAGTGTTTCAGCACTTCGTTTTTATGTTTAAGGCAAAACAGGGTTATCTTTCTAGAATAATCATCAATGAATGTTAGAAAATATGCGCTTCCTCCAATAGATCTAACAGGCATTGGACCACAAATATCAGTGTGAACTAATTCTAACGGCCTTTTAGATCTTATATTCCTAATGGGTTTGTGTGGCTCTTTTGTGGACTTTGCTACACAACAATCATCACACAGACTTCGATCCATGGAGGAGATCTCTAACCCCTTAACTAATTCCCCCTTTGCCATTCTCTCAATTGCGTCATTGTTTACATGAGAGAATCTCTGATGCCATAGTTCTAATGTTTGTTTTGGTGAACTCTTTTGACTGTTAAACAACTCAGCGTTTGGTAAAATGACTCTACCCTTCATGACATATAATCCATTTTCATCATGTGCTATTGCAACAATTCGGTTCTCCGAATCGAAAACTTGCGCTCTTCTGTTCGCAAAATTAACTATCTTGCCCTTATTTTCCATGCTCGAGACTGACAATAGGTTTCGTCGCACATTAGGGACATACAGCACATTACATAGTTTTAGGTCAACGTGGTGCTTACCCACATAGGCCTTGAACTTGATGTCGCCGCATCCTTCCGCTCGTGTAGTCCCGCTCGCTGTTAGGATCGGATCCGACGTTATTCCTTGGAAGTTGGTGAACCACTCCCTTTTGTTACACACGTGGTGAGTCGCGCCGCTGTCGATCACCCAAGAGTTGTCAGGGATGGCGCAGGATAGGGCTGTTAGCATTTCGCTTCCCGCTATCTCGTGAGTGCTACATCTCGGTGGTTGGAAATTTGGAGTTGGAGTTTTAGCCTTTCCTCTGCATGATCTCGCGATATGTCCTTCCTTGCCGCACTTGTAGCAGGTGAAATTTTTCTTCTTCTTGTCTTCCTTCCTGGTCGTTGTCCCGAACTGCAAAGCTTCATTTGTGTTATTCACACGTCGGGCCATCCGTCTCTCGTATTCTGCTAGCAGCACATGTTTTACCTTGCTAGAGGTGAATTCCTTGTCTTCTACGTTGCTGAAGGTCATGATGATTCCGTCGTATGACTCCGGTAGGCCAGCAAGCATTGAATAGGCGAGGTCTTGATCCTGCATTTCTGCGCCTGCCTCTCTTAAGTGATCCAAACAGATCTTCAGTCTCCCCAAATAGTTCGTCATCGTCTCTTGTTCTTCGAATCTTATGGAGATGAACTGCTTCTTCAGTTGGAGGATTCTTGACCTTGACTTGGGTTCGTATACTTGTTCCAAGGTATCCCATGCTTCTCGTGCAGTGGTACAGTCCATTATATGAATCTGTTGGCTCGGTGAGATCGTCAGTGCTATCATAGCCAACGCCTTTTCTTGCTTCATGTTGAAGATTGTTCTTGAGGCTTCTTCATCGGGTGCTGGCTCCGTAACATACTTCCAGAGTTCTCTTTCGATTAGCATCATCTTCGTATTATACTTCCAGCTTCTGTAGTTCTGATCATTGAGTTTCTCGAGGGGCGTGTTGATCAGCGTCGAGGTCATCTTGCACGTGGTGTCTCGAATTAACCACGCTCTGCTACCAGATGTTGGGCTATAAGTTGAAGCTGGACTAGATGATGTAATAGTATAAGGAAGTAGTCAATTATCCCACTACATCTGCCGATTGAAGTGGATATATAGAAGCACGCGGAGGCGACGCGAACAACAGGAAAGTATCTTTATTTTTTGACTAAAAAAGAGAGGGGGAGGGAGGGTGGACTGCCCGCTGGGCAGCTCGGTGATTGGCTGGCCGTGACGTAGTGGTGACGTAGGTCCTCCCCGGCGGAAGTGGGAATATTCAACATGTCTTCAAAACCTATGATAATTCTCTCTGCTATTTACAAATTGATATAGATCTACAACATTATTTATTGTTTGTTGTCTAGCGCTAGAAAAGAGTGGGCATTCCAGCAGTAGGTGTCTCGAGTCCTGGAATTCGTTGCCACAATGACAGCTAGAGTCTTCAACCGCTCCAATGTTTGATAAAAATCCCTTAAAATTTCCATGGTTTGTTGTAAACTGGGCATTATAAAAATTCGAACGGAAAAATGTTGGAATTCCAAACGGGAAAAAGCTTCGGAATGTTTCATTTGTTTTTCGAAATAATTCATCCATTTTTGCACTTAAAAACGAACCAATTATACTCTGAGAATGCGGTCTAAAAGTATTTTGATCCTCCATCGAAAGATGAGCCAAATCATATTTAATTATTTTAGACTAGCGGAGGATGTACCCGGCTTCGCCCAGGTTTTTCTCGAGGGAATGTTTGTAGTCTAGTAATAAGAAAATATACTACACCTAAAAACTATTAGAGAAAAGAGAAACCACGGAAGGTGAACAGAAAAATGCTTACAATGGATGTTATGTTTACGATATCAAGTTAAATAAAAACAAAGATAAAATTTGCATATGTTGGTCACTATAAATTTGCATATTTGTTAGGCGAAATTAGAAACATGATAAAACAATTGGGTATTTAAAAACAAATGTAGAAATAAAAGTTGAAGTATAATAAACAATGTTAAAGATTAGTTTTAATTATTAATCAAGATTGTGCGTGAATATGTGAGAAAGATGTAATATCGTTGTTGTTTTCTTGGCCGACTGTTTTACATATGGTGTTATCTTAAAATTGCTTGTTTTGAATATTTTTTAGATTGAGATTATTAGCTAGTATGTAAAAAAATTAACTCTGTTGAAATTTAATTTTGTATTTATCTATATATATAAAATTGAATGTCTGTGTGTCTGTCTGTCTGTGTGTGTGTCCTCTATGGATTCGAATACCATACATCCAATCGCCGTGAAATTTCGGGATATTATTAGGCATATCCCCGGAAAGGTTTACGAAAAATAATATCTTGAATATCTTTAATATCCTTAGAGTTATTTGCAGATTTGTAGCTTTAACTGGCAAGCAGCGCCACCATTGAGATGGAGATAGGCTTTTTCAAGAGGGGGAGTAATGTTAGGAGAGAGGAGCGCGTCTCGAGGCGGGTGCTCACGTGTCACTGTTAAAAACCTATTTGTTTTGGCTACATCTTTTCCCGTGGACTTAACGATAACTTTTCTAAAACGTATATCAAATTTCATGTATAATTATTTTTACATCATTTAGTTTAGTATAATTATTTACTATAATTTCCTATCGTTCAATTATTATACTTTTTGTTCTTAAAGATTATTTAAGACAATAATCTTTAATTAGAAAGTTCTTTGCCAAAAGTTTGGAGTGGGGCAGACCCCGTGCGAGAATGGATTCGCCCGGCCGCCGGCCGACAGTCAAAGTACCCACCGACCAATCAGGGCAGAGTTGGCAACACAGCTATGCCAAGTAGACAAGAAAAAAAGCCTCGCGGGAGCTTGCCCAAGATGACCTCCGGGAACTTCGTCCATCTTCCATAAACGACCATGAATTTATTCAACCTTATCGAGTATTTTTCAAGGGACCGGGAAAATATGTAGATAAAACGATGATTTTGTAATGTAGAAAATTAGGAAAGACAAAATTCAGGATGACACGGCACACAGGGACCGGGAAAAAATAATCACTTTATCGAGAGATTCACGACCATGATTTTATTCAACTTATCGAGTATTTTTCAAGGGACCGGGAAAATATGTTCACTAGATAAAACGATGATTTTGTAATGTAGAAATTTATGAAAGACAAAATTCAGGATGACACGGCACACAGGGACCGGGAAAAAATAATCACTTTATCGAGAGATTCACGACCATGATTTTATTCAACTTATCGAGTATTTTTCAAGGGACCGGGGAAAATATGTTCACTAGATAAAACGATGATTTTGTAATGTAGAAAATTATGAAAGACAAAATTCAGGATGACACGGCACACAGGGACCGGGAAAAAATGTTCACTTTATCGAGAGATTCAAATTTACGAGTTTCAAATTATCAAAATATATCTTTTTTTTTTCAAGTTTATAGAGAATTGTTTTAACAAATGTTCTTTAGACAAACCTTTACTCGCTCGGGCGAAGCCGGGTACGTCCGCTAGTATATAAATAAAATTAACTGTTTATTTTTTTTGTATTTAATCGATAACAGCGAAGTTACGCATGTTAATGTTAGGAAATATATTTTGATGTTAAGCAAAACCTGCTCCATCTCGTTTTACATAAATGTTGAAAATTTGGTTGAAATTGATGCATTGTAACGAAAGTTTTTAGTGAACAACACTTATGAAATTTGCATTTTATTAATATAGATAGATTCAATATAATCTGTGTTACATGTACATTAGGTCAGCTGATCTCACCTCCTATCTTCACCGCTAGAGGCGCTGCTTGCGAGCGAAAGGGCAAATTTGCAAATAATTCGAAGAATATTCGGATAGAGACCTGAAATTTTCACTATAAATTTTTCCAGATTCAACTCTATATACTGTTAAAATTTCAGCCAGATTAGTTACGTATCGTGGACGTGTATAGCCGACATATAAACAAACACACATACATAGATACATACATAGATACACTGACTTATATATATATATAGGGATTTAACTAAATAAAAAAATAATAGATAATCAAGAAAAGCCATCCACGTATCTCCTGACCACGAGCACATGTGCTTTTTAGATGGCAGAGCGCCATCTAGTGGAGCAAAAATAAACTAAACGTTTTTCTTGATTTATCAAGAAATTGGGTTGGCCAAATATCACGGATCAGGCTAAATAAACGTTTAGTTTATTTTTGCTCCACTAGATGGCGCTCTGCCATCTAAAAATCAGATGTGCTCGTGGTCAGGAGATGCCTTCTTTATATTTAATATCAACACCTGACCCACTTTTATTTTTTTCTATTGTTTTTTTTCTTTTAATTAAATATATATAGATTTTAGAAGCACCTTTTTTATGTCTATTACACATATAAAACTTTTAAAAAGTTTTCTTGAAATTGAAAATCCTATAGACCTATGATAATCTCTGTGAATCTGAGTTGCTAAAAGATATATCTATGATGATAAAATTTAATATTTTTTTTATCAAAATAAGATGTCCTACTATTTTCGAAATTTCAAATATGGTTTTTGTACTTTTAAAACTACTTTTTACACTTTTTAAATAACAACCTTTTATAATTTAATGACATTTTAATAACATTCTACACTTTAGTAAAAACATTTTGATTTAATAGATATTTTACCTTTTTTTATTTGTTCGTAGATTTCTGGTTGGAGTCATCTGTCTACATTTTATGGGCTATCTGATCATTTTTTACCTGGCGCTACAATCTTTGGGAGGGTGATAAAAGATAATGGCAGGTTACAATGTGCTGAGGCTTTTTCCGCCAGTTCATTTCCTGAAATACTGCTGTGGCCTTTGACCCAGCAGAGTTGTACATTTTGGGTTGTTATATTCCTTTTTATTAAATTAACGTAAATATAAGAAGCAAAAGATAAATTAACTTTATTATTCCGACGAACAAAAGTTAACAACACCCGTTCCATGCGCGCGCATCCCATGACTCAAGCACGAAGGGCGCGCGCGGCGGGCAAACAATTTATAGCTTTCTCTCCTTTCTTTCTTCTCTTCTTATACAAGGTATATTACAGGGGTAAATTCGGTTGTAGATTTCCGAAATCAGTTGTGTTCTTTGGGGACCAAGATCTTCATATGGCCGAAAGAGCCATTGGCAGTCGGAAGCAATGATAAAATGTTCGTGCGGAAAAATTGTGTTGATTTTTGTTGCGTTAAAGTATGGCTAGCAGTTCAGCTTGGAATGCTGAGCTCTCCTGGTGAAGTTTAAGTTGTAAAGGTTGTAGGGTAGTTGGCATGATAACTCCAGCCCCAACTCCTTCTGATGATTGGGATCCATCTGTATAAATGTTGGCGGCATGTTATAGTGATTTGGTATAATAGAATATATTTCTCGTAAAGGAGGGTAAGGTAGAGAGGAAGGACTCGGGCGTGACTCATTAGCAGACGTGTTTAAGGTTTTTAAATATTCGAATTGAGCCTTTATAGAGATATCAAGTGAGGGACAACCTGTCAGTGAAATAGCTGGTATTGTCAGTGTGCAGGGACTACCTCTTATCATATTTTTAGTGAATACTATGAAGCTTGCTTGTTCCATTTATATCATATGCACATCTTCCCCAGACACCATAGCCATTCAATAATTCTGGGAGAGCGACTCTCTTGTAAACTTTGTGTTCTGAACACTGAAGGTTGATCCAAATTTTCCTTTTATGGTGCTGGTAAGCCTTGGAAATAGCCATCAAAATTTTAATAAATATTATTGAGATGTTTACTAAATTTACTCTTGGAATTGAAGGGGATACCAAGGATTTTGATGGTTTCGTTGATTGCAATGGGCTGGTCAAGAAGTCAGATGCTGGCTATCTTGCTTTGTTTCTGTGGAACATGTATGCTTGAGTCTTATGGGAATTCACCATCATTCCATGTTTTCTGCACTATTGCGCGAATATGTCCATAAAATCGTTAATTTGAAGTTTAGGAAGCCTAGGTTCTACGTGCACCAATAATGGGAAATCATCTGCGAAGCAGGCTAATTCTTTGCTGTGCGGGTATGAGGACTGAGAGGCCAGTTTTCTAGGGTGAAGTAAAATGGCTGATTCTTAAACCCTTGCTTAAAGGTTCTGTAAGTATTTTATGTAGGGAAGTACCTCTAAATTGAAGGACCTTAGCTCCAAGACATGGATATTTCTTTAATCCGCAGCATTTGATGGCCCAGATCACATCAGATTCTGTGAAATCAGGCTCAAGGAGGCCAGAAAACTGTATCGAAGGCTGAGACTGAGATATTGGTGTCAGGCGGAAAAAAGTGCTGCTGGATTTTTTCACAGATTCCTTCTGGTGTATAAGGAGTTCAATCAAATTGTTTGAGTAATGGAGGTTCTCTTTGGGTACTTCGTCCTTTGGAAATATATCTGTGTATTAAGCGTGCGATTAGGATCTTACCACGTGGTAGCAGTCTTGGATAATTCATTGTCCTATAACACAGTGGTGTGTGTAACCTTGTCGGTGTGCAATTCTGAAGGGTCTATTTACAAGTAGATTTATTAGGGTGTTTTCTAGAATGTCTTCATTTTTGGTGCTGTCTTCTACCCCAAAGAAACAGTATTTGAGCTGGATCCTTGGACGTTCCAGATACAATTCAGACAGTTTTTTCAGCTATTGTAATGATCTCAAATTAAGAAAAAATGCAAAATTCAGGTTCCTATCGCTAGCCATCTTCAATTACAAAAATGACCCTTTAAATTCAAATTAAATAGTATTTTTTATCTGTAAAAATTATTATTATGTTCAAAATATTATCATACATATATTTTCCTTATGTGCTTTCATATGGACATATAAATATATTGTACGCTCCAGGAACCTGGGTTACTTAAATAAATAAAAAATAAATATATTTGCCTGCAGCATTGGAGGAAGACAGTAGCCATAAGTTTGGACATTAGACATGCCTTTGACACTTTTCAAAGACATACCATCATCCAAGGCCTCCTGGCCTCAACTGTCCTGAAGAGTTTATACAACTATCTGCATTTCTCTCCAAGACAGAAAAGCAGTTTACCAATCTTTGGACTCCGCTGTACTGGTAGTGGTACAAGGGGCGTCGCTAAGCTCTTTTTAACATTATAGCCAAGAAGTCTCTTTCTCTTAAAAATCCCCAAAACTGCCAAATAATTTGTTTTGCAGACGATTTTACTCTGCTATTCAGATTTCTCCATAGATTACAAACAAAGGAGATTAGCAAATTTCTCCAACAGGACATTGTCGACCTTCAATCCTAAGAAGACCCAGGCCTGCCTGGAAATCCAAACGCCCTTGTTACCAAAATATTAAATTATTTGGCCAACTTATTTTAATTAACAACTGTATAAATATTTTGGGTATTACTTTTATACCACAAGCACATTTGTTCACCACTTGAACATCATTCTCAAATGGATGCTTCTTTGATTAATTAGCACAATTAGAGAACAAAATGGACTCACAGCTCAGGCTGGAAAATAATCAAGATGGCAATTCTCCCTGTTCTGTTCTACAGCTTGGGTATTTGGGGCAAAGGTTTTCGACACTAAAATATGTATTCTGTGCACTACAAATTCTCTAAAATTTCTTATTATAGTATTGGTATTATTACCAATCGAAAACTAATAAATATATTCAATTTTGAATGTTATATTAGCTTATCATACGCATAGAGATATATCTAGACGAAATGATACCTTGTGGGATTTTTTTTATTCAACCATTAAAAAAATCATCTAAAACTATAATGATAAAAACAGTGTTAAACTTTACTTGATAAAATCTCAAATGTTTTTTTAAAACTTGATCAAAACGGATATGAAAAAGTCCATAATAAATCGATTTAGTTCAATATCAATAGAATTTTTAAGATTGAAAATATCTATTAAGAATGAAAATGTTGTTATTAAAGTGTAAAAAGAAAAATGTTCTCATTAAAATGTCTTTAAATGCAAAACACCTATGTAATATATCTATGATGTTTAAGAGCATCTCTCTTTTTAAAAATATAAAACGCTTGAAGTTATATTCAGTTTTATTCTATATCAAAAATATATATATATAATTCAAGATATTAAATATTTAATAAAATAATTAAAATATTCAACTAAGTATACGATAAAAAAAATCCAGCTCTTATTTGTAAAATGATTTTTACGTTAAAAAAAAAAAACTTAATTCTGTGATATTTTTTTTAAGAGAGTAGCAGTATTTACTAGGAATTTGCTTTCAACTAATTACAATTGTCAATATAAATATTGGCACGTTTAACGTAAGAATTTTAGCAGCCCCGTTAATAAAGATATTTCCGTAGGAATTGGGATTACTTTTGCCTATTTACAAACTTTAGCCGGGTTAAAACACGCAAAAAAATTACTATGGCGAAAAGTAAATTTGAATATGTAAGGCATTTTGAAGAAGAGAAAAAATGCTTAAAGGATTGTTGGATTGTTGTACGTATTGATGGAAAAAGCTTTCACAAATTTACAAAACTACACGATTACATAAAGCCAAATGACGATCGTGGTCTTAATTTAATGACCAAAAGTGCCTTAAGTGTAATGGAAAACATTAAAGATATATGTTTGGCATATGGGCAAAGTGACGAATATAGTTTTATTTTTCAACGCAATACACAATTATACAACAGACGAGAAAGTAAAATAATGACATACGTTTGCAGTTTATTTTCATCATCATTTGTATATTATTGGAATAACTTTTTTGAATATCCTTTAAAATCTATACCATCTTTTGATGCCAAAATAATATTATATCCAACTAACAAAAAATTACGAGATTATATGAGTTGGAGGCAAGCAGATTGTCATATTAATAATTTATATAATACAGCATTCTGGGCATTAATTCAAGAAGGTGGACTTTCACCAAGAGATTCAGAACAAAGGTTATGCAAGACAGTGTCGTCTGATAAAAATGAAATCTTATTTACAGAGTTCAACATCAACTACAATGAACTTCCACAACTGTATAGAAAAGGTACTGTCATAATTTCAACTAAAGAGAAAAGTGAGATTGAAAAAGAACCCAAAGTAATATTAAGTGTACAACATGTTGATATTATTGGTGATCAGTTTTGGAAAGAACACCCAATACTAGATAAATACCCTGACTAATTAAAATTTGCATATTGTAAAAAATTGCATATTGTATAAATTTGCATATTGTATAAATTTGCATATTGCATTTTTATATAATAAGGTGTTACGATAATTGTATATTTTTTATATATATATTATTATTTATTATAAAATATATTTTTTATTCAATTTTTTCTTCTATTTTATTTTTATATTTACAGCATTTGTTTTTATATTATGGGTAAAGGAGAATTCAATGTTGAATTGCTTAATACAGTAGTTTTCCATAAGAGACCATAGTGTTATCCTCATTGCTTTGGATTACAATTTGTATTATAGAACTACAAGGTAATAATAAGACCAAATAAATAAATAGTGTGTGACATTTTGGTAACAGCGTTGTTACCATCATAAGACAAAAGACTAAAAAAAAATGGAAAAAAAAATTGTCTGATGATGGTAACAATGCTGTTACCTAAATGTTACACAGTATTAATTTTTCTGGATTTGGTGTAATTATCTTGTAGTTTTCATCGTTTATTGATTGCAAGCTAATCAGAAACTACCTTTTTTTAATTTTTATTATAAACAAAAGGTAATAAGACCAAATCGAAATAAATAAAAAAGTGTGTGACGTTTCAGTAACAGCGTTGTTACCATCTTCAAACAAAAGTACTGAATGAGGGGGGGGGGGGATATCACAATACTAACTATTTAAGAACATTGTGATATTTATTCTTATACTTTTGTCTGATGGTAACAACGCTGTTACCGAAACATCGCACACTTTTTATTTATTTGGACTTGGTCTTATTACCTTGTTGTTATTCTCATAGTTTATTCAAGCTAATCAGAAACAACCTTTTTTTTTTTAAACAGGGATATTGAAGTTGGGAGAGAGATAAACACATCTTCCTATAATTCCCATATGGAGTATGTATATATGTTATGAATATTTTGTTTTGTTGTTGAAAAAGATAGAAAATTGAAGGTGCAGTCATAAAAAAGGAAAGATAGTTATTTACTTTCAAGTAGTTTTTATTTTCAATTATTTGAAAAGAGAATTACACATTAATTATTTTTCACAGTAATATAGAATTTATAAAATGAATCCCTTATATTCGTGAAAAAAAATAGGTAGGTCAACTCTATACATATTTACAACAATATTCAAAAGTTATGTTCTAAATCTATGGTCAAAAATAAAAGAATAGTCAATGATGAAAGTAAAATACATGTTTTAAAAAAAATATTTGCATTTCAGATTATATAATATACACCTATCCCCCGATTTACACGGTACTTGTTTTACACGTTTTCGCTTTTACACAGTTTTCCAAATAAGTTTTTTTTTTTTGTTTTTATCGCACTATACTAAATGCTACTGTAATTGAACACATGCGCTGTGTACACATCTCACGAGCCCGAGCTTATGTGCTGACTACATATTTTAACCTGTCAATGCATTTTATTTTAATTTCTGTGTACACCTATCCCCCGATTTACACGTTTTTCTCAGGAACGTATCTACAGTGTAAATCGGGGGATAGGTGTAATGTACGAGTTACCTTGCCAGGTGTTCCTATTTTGTACTGATCCAGTTGATAAACCTTAGCAAGGGTTCTCTCCAGGGATTCAGAGGTTCTGTACTCCTGTTAGAGTTGGCAGCAAAGGCTTCCATGTTAGGAACAGCCTCAAACTACAGGGAAAGTCAGACTTTCACCAAAGTGTGTCTGGATCATGGTGCCATGATCAACGAAAGCTGCAGCCCTACATCCCTTATTCCATGAGAACAGATATTGTGATTTGCATACTGCATCTTGAAGAACTTAACTCATGGAATTCATGTAATCTTTGCAAAAGGGGATAAGAAACACACACAAACAACATTTTAGAAAAAACAAATGACTAAATTTCACCATTCACCAACCTAAACAAAGAGAGGTCCTAGTTATCATCATGAAGACGGTTCTTTTCTTTAAAAAAAAAAAAAAAAAACCTCCATTTTTCCTTATATAATTATAAGCTTTTATTAGTTAAATAAGGCAACAGGTTTCTGGAGATGAGCTTTATCACAATCTCAAGCTTTCAGGCATCACCACCCTTCTCCAAGAGTACAAAAATAAATAATGAAACATTGTTAGATCTAACGGTTATTGTTCATTGTTGTACTCCTTGTAACAATGTGAAAAAATAGCACAAATGTAATATTGTACTGGGATAAGGTGCATAAGGTTACTGAAACATCACTCCTAATTTATTGAATTTGTATGTGGGCTACCCTAGATTTTTATAAAAATGTTAATTTGAAATGAAGAAATACATTTTTTTTTAGTATTAACATAAAAAGAGATCCGTTAGCTGTAACTTTTTTTTTCTTTATTACTTGTTTTGATCCTATTATATATACAGTTAAACCTGTCTATAGCGCCCCCTCTAAATAGCACCTTCCTCTCTATAGCACCCAATTTTAAAATACGTAGTACAATGCGATTTACATTAAAAGTGACCTGTCTATAGCACCCCCTCTCTATAGCACTCTATTTTGGTGAGTCCCAAGAGAGGGTGTTATAGACAGGTTTAACTGTATATATTTTATATTAGTCATTCATTATTTGCATATAATCCTAAAATATCTGAATTTAGTTATACAAATACAGTAGAACATACTCCATGGAAGGACACTTTTGATACTCTTTGTAGAGGACACCTCACAAAAGACAGTTTGTCTTGGTAAATAGGTGTTTTCCTTTACAGAAATGCTCTAGTATATCTAACTTTTAATTTAGACACTATGTAAATAAGTCAATATCCACAAGGTAATAAGACCAAATCCAAATAAATAAATAGTGTATGACGTTTCGGTAACAACGCTGTTACCGAAACATCATACACTATTTATTTATTTGGATTTGATCTTATTACCTTGTGTTTGTAATCTATAATCCAAATTGTGCCTTATCATAATGTCAATATCCTTTATATATTTCAATTTTTTGTGTGACTTTAGTAGGTAGAGAGTTGAGTTAGAGTAGAGTTGTCTTGTTTCTTATCCCCTTGTGTATAGATTCCATGCTCCTTGAGCTGTTTGATGATAAGCAGTGGCCAAAGGTATCCTGTTTAGTACATCTAATACAAGGTGTTCTGGAGCTGCCAAGCTACATTGTGGACAAATGGGGTAAGAGTAGAGTTAAGTTATTCAATCAGAGATATATATATGTAGTAATCCCGAGGTGGAATGTACTGGGCAGTCGTGGTAGTGGGTGCGTGATGGGATTCCCGCACTGGGACAGCAAGAGACAGAGGCAGGTCTAGATGGTAACTCCAAGAAGATAGAGGTAGACCACGGACGAAGGTAGTCGGACCATGGGCGTCACGGATGCCCTACATCGCGGATAGGGGTGAGAGATCTGACCGTATAACGGCGTCGCTCTGGAAACAACTAACCAACTACTCTCTTTTGTCCCATTTCTGGGCTCCTTATATACTCAGACTCTGGCATGTGGTGGCGCGTTTTGATTGGCCCCCAGAAAACACGCCACCTGTCAAGCGTTGATTAATTATTACGTCTGGCCACCTGTTGACGGGGTAATCGAACTCATTATCATAAACACGTGTTCGTCTGGTCTCTGTCGTCTTGGTCTACCTTTACCCCTTTATTTTATTTGTCACTATTATTGTTCGATACATAATTTTATATACAGATATGGGGTTATAATAAATATTAGAAGAAGATTGTGATCTAGCTATGTCAAAATATACTACATATATCCCCAGCAGGAATTGTCTATTAAAAATCCATCACTTATGCAACTCTCAACCTGCAACCCCAAAACCACATCATTGACTGTATTGACTCATCCATTAATGAGCTCTACTCTTCCCCAGCAGACATCATCTAAAGTTTCAAGCTTAAACGTTCTTCCCTGATTTATCTATATATATAAAATTGAATGTCTGTCTGTCTGTGTGTGTGTGTGTGTGTGTGTGTGACAATGACAATTAAAAAATATTTATTGTCATCTTAGACAATATTACATATTTTCAATCATAGGGAGAGAAAAAGAAAATAAGAAGAGAGAAGAGAAGAGAAAATATATACATATATGAAACAAATTTTACAAGATGGTGATGGGAGATGGAGGAAGAAAACCTCGGCGCTGGAGGGTCCTGGACCAGGCGATGAGCGGGTCTTCCACTGCTTCTCCGAGCCCAACCTGTACAAAGTAGCGATAAATTCGCAACTTTGCCGACGCCAAGATGGAAAGGGCGTCGTCCTCAAGGCCGGACCCGCCGAAGATCCAAGCCTGCAGGTCAGGGGGCCGCCCTATGATGTTGAAGGCCTCTCTGATGAGAGGCCTGATGGAACGGCAGCACCAGTAACGGTGGCCGAGGGAGCGGTCGATGGACCCGCAGGCAGGACAGGAGGGGCCGACCGAGGCAGGATGGGCCGGATGGGGCAGGGCGTGGAGGGCCAACTTGAGGGCCGCGTCAGCCTCGTGGCCCGAGTAGGCGCAGCGCCGCAGCGAGGCCCAGTCGATCCTAGATGGAAGTGGACCGATGGTGGGCGACCATCTCGAGGTGAACCTTGAGATGGGCGTGGCGGCGAGGCGCGGGCGATCCAGGGCCCGTCGGGCCGAGCGGGTCGTGAGGCCGTTGAGGAACGGCGTAGCCGTCCCTCGCAGCACCACGGCCGCAGCTAAAGAGCTAGATGAGGGTGCAGACTCCGCCCCGAAGCCCACGGCGTTCTCGGAGGTCAGCCTCCGACAGAAGGCGCCCAGGGTCGCGGCGTCAGCCAGGACGGAGCGCGTAGGGCGGGCGATGAGGTGGCCCTCCGCGAGAAGGTCCCGGACTCGGGCTCCACGCCAGCGGGCGGGGGCCAGGAGGTCGGAGGAACCGGCAGCCGCCGATGATGGGGAGCTCTAGCAGCTGAGCCGTGGGGAGCGCCCGGTGGTTGAGGCTCAGGATGTTGGAGGCCTCCTCCCAGAGCTTCAGCAGCCGTAGACGGCGGGGCTGGAGACGGGTGCCGTCCGGTGGAGGGTGAATCCAGGCCTCACCGCTTTCTACCAGCCAGCTGAAGGCATTTCTGCCTCCGCGGAGGGCGACCTGCACCCCCTTGAGGCAGGCGAGCTGGAGTTGGGTTGCCAGGTCGAGGAGGCCGAGGCCTCCGATGGCTACGGGCCTCGCCATGACGGCGGCGGGAAGCCACGCCGTATGCTCGGGCCCCCAGACGAACCTCGCTAGTCTGGCCTGCAGTTTGGCGATGGTCGGGGGTGATGGCAGGTACCCGTGCAGGTGATGCTGGATGGTGGAGCTCACCAGCGAGTTCGCCGCTCTAGATCGTCCGACGAGGGATAGGCCGCGGGTGAAGGGCGTCCATCTGCGGCAGGCGGACTCCAGAAGGGCGAGAAGATGCTGCTCCTGATGGGCTACGGAGCTCCTGGGGGCGATGTCGAGCCCGAGGACCCTGATGGAGGTGGTCGACCAGGAGGCGCTGAGAGGGGAGTCGCCGCGGTTGCGCCAGGCTCCGCACCAGAGGCCCGCGCTCTTCCCGAGGTTGACGGCGATACCGGAGGCCCGCTTGAAGTCTTCGAGGACGGTCGCCACCCGCTCGAATTCTTCGTCGCGATGGAAAAGGAGGACGATGTCGTCGGCGTAGGCGGTGACGTTGCCCACGCCGAGGGTCAACTCCAGGCGACGTAGCAGCGGCCCCGTAGCGATACTAAAGAGAGCGGCACTCACGGCGCAGCCCTGCCTTAGGCCGTTGAGGAGGGGGAAGGCGGTGGTGTGAAAGCCTCCAGCCCGGATCGTTGCGTCCGCCCCGGCGTACAAGATGTTAATCCAGCCCATGAAGGCCGGCGGGAGGCGGAGGGACGTCATCAGGGACTCCAGGAAGCTGCGGTCCAGGGAATCGAAGGCGGACTCCAAGTCGATGCCCATGACGGCCAGCGGCGAGCCCATGGCGGTTGCCTCCTCAACAGCATCCGTCACCTTAGCGATGTTCCAGGACGGGGACCTCCCGGGGACGGCGTACGTCTGGCATTCCGGCACAAGGGTCCGCAGGTGGGGCTTGAGGCGCCGGTGAAGGATGGCGGCCAGGGCCCTGTAGTCGGCCGAGGGCAGCGCGACAGGCCTGTAGCCATCAAGGCCGCGACCTCCGCGGGCCTTGGGCACGAGGCAGATGGAGCTGCGCCGCGTCGACGGAGGTAGGGCACCGCGGAGCCGTGAAGCCGCGAACACCCGGGCCAGAGCTTTCGCGAAGAAGTCCTCGTTGAAGGCGACGAGGAGTTCGCACGGCAAGCCGTCCCAGCCGGGGGCCTTTCCGCGAGGGAGGTGCTCGATGGCGTTGGCGATCTCGCTGGGGCTGATGTCCGGCCGGTGGAGCGGGTCCTCCTCACTCAGCTCGCAGGTGGTGGTGGGCGCGCTGCTGGCGATGAAGGCAGCTCCCGCAGCTGGATCGGTGGTGGGACGGGCGAAGCGGGGCCGGAAGGTCGCGAACGCCCTCCGCCGAAGCTCGGGGCCCTCGATGACGTTATCTTCGTCGTCCCTGATGACGCTGACCGGGCGTCGGAGGCGGATGGCGCGTGACAGGTCCGGCAGCGATGGGTAGTCGGCCCGGATGGAGGAGGCCTCGAGCTGCGCCGCGATGTAACGTCTCGCCCTGTAGACGTAGCTGTCGCTGGCAGCGTGGCGTGGGTCGTGCAGGGATCTGGCCTCCGCTAGCAGCCCCGCCTTGATGGAGGTCCACCTATCCCAGAAGGTCCCGTCGTCGTCATCGTGCGCTGCGTCTTCCTCCAACTCCCGGATGTAGCCAGCCAGATGTTCGAGAGCAAGGCCCGAGCGGAGCATCGCGGCCAAGCGAGGCTGGGTGGGGGAGGGGACGGCGGTGGTGGGCGGGCCCACCTGGAGCAGCACGAGGCGGTGGTCCGAGAGGTGGTAGTGGCTGGTCGCGTAGATGGACACGCGATCCAGGACTCCAGCAGGGACGAGGATCCGGTCCAGGCGGTTCGATTCGACTTGGTCGCCGTGCATGGCGACTCTGGTGGGCAGGTGGGCGGCGTCGAACTGGGTGGCCACGTCGACCAGCGCGGCCAGGTCCAGAAGAGCGGCGAGGGCATCCGATGATGATGATGATGAGGGGCCCCGATCCCTGATGTTAAAGTCGCCGATGATCCAGCAGGCCCCCTCCTCCTCCTGTGCCGCTGTCGCCGCCAGGAGCTCCAGTTGTCGGTTTCTCTCCCGGGGTTCATGCGCCAGATGAACGGCAATGGCCGTCATCTCCTCGCCGCGGACATCTATGGTTGCCAAGGCAATGTGGCCCGGCCACAGGATGCGTTGTTGTAGCACGGCTACGCCTGGTCCGAAGACGCAGGCGAGTCCGGATCCCGAGATGGCTACGGGATGGGCCAATACAACAGCACTGTAGCCGAGGCAGAGGTCTTGGCCGCTGCCCAGATGAAATGCGTTTGTCTCCTGGACAAACGCGATGTCCACGTGATGTTGCCTGAGGAGATGACAAAGGGCAAGGCTCCTCCTCCGAGTGGCGAGCCCTCGCGCGTTGATGGTGGCGACGCGGTAACTCATTGGGGCCGTCCTTCACGCAGCACCTTCCTGGTCTTCTGGAGGGTTTTGCGGATGGTGGAGTTGGAGTCTGGGCACAAGGCCTTGATGGTTTCGTGCAGTTTTTCGAGGGCGGTGAACTGTTCCTTTGTTAGCGTGGGCGCTCGCCGCTTCATGGTGGTCTCAGAGGTGAGGAGCTTCTGAGCCTCCTCGCAGTTCAGGTCGGGCAGCTTGTCCCAGTCGATGGAGGGCTTGGGGGACTTCCCGAGGTGCTCCAGCAGCTGTTCGAGTGCGGCCTTTCCCCGGGCAGGCGTGGCGGGAGGTGAGGACAGCTTCTCCACCGACATCTCCTGGTCGAGCGGAGGGATGCGAGGCTCGGGGGGCCGCAGGGCAGCCAGGGGAGCAGGGTGGGCAGCAGGGGCGGGGTGGGTGAGATCCATCTGTTCGGCAGGCTGGTGTGCCGAGGGGATCGCCTGAGCCTCGGCCGAAGACTTCGCCGGTTGGACAGGGGACGCCGGTGTTGCGGGCGCAGGTGCCGGCTTCCTTGGTCGCTGAGGAGGAGGGAGGGGGGGCCTTGCGTCGGTGGGAGACGCTGCTTGCCTGGGGCTGCCGTTCCCTTGCCTGGCGAGCGCTGGGCAGTTGGCTCTGCGGTGGCCCTGTTTACCGCATTTGGAACACTTGATTCCAAAGGAGAGGAAGGCCGACAGGGTGTCTCCCTTGGAGTGGATGGTCAGACGGGTGGGCAGCGTCTCCAGCCTTACGCCCTCGCGGAGCAGGATGAACGCCTCCCGGCGGCCGTCGGTGAAGGTGAACTCGCCCATTTTGACCAGGATGGGGGCGATGGAGGTGACCTTCCCGTATTTGCTCAGGGCGTCCACGATGGTGTTGTCCTCCACAAAGCCGGGCAGGTTGGCCACGACTATTCGTTCCGCCCTCTTGCGGAAGGGGAAGACCTTGAGGGACGTACCCTCGATTTCCAGGCCGTCCGCGACCAGACAGCTCGCAAGTTCCTTGTCCGCGAGACCCACGATGAAGTGGCCGTTCATTCGGTGGAACTGCGTGATGCTCTTTGGCCCTCCGAGTAGCGTGCTCATGGCCTTGAGGTAGGCGTAGTCCGGGATGTCTGGGCACAGCTCCACGAAGATGTAGTTCTCGTGGTTGGTGGTGGCCTGCCTCGCCCTGGCTGCGGCGATGTTGGCGCGCGTCGCCTTGATTTCCTGGGGCGGCATTGACCTCGGCCCTGTTGTCCGCTTCTGCTGCTGTGGGCCGCGTTTCTCAGCAGGCCTGCTTGCCTGCTTTGTGGCGTGCTCAGATGTTGAAGAGAGGCGCCTCTTCTTGCCCTTCACGACGATGAAGCCCTCGTTGTCATCCACCTCCGCCATCTCGCTGTCGGCCCAGTTGAGCGAGGCCGGGCTAGCTGGAGTTGCGCTGGTCGTAGCAGCAGTCTTCGGCGCCGTGACGTCACCACGCGCGGCGGCCGGATTTGCATGCATATCGCCTGCCGGCGAATTTGCATTTTCTTGATTTTCAGAGTTTTCTTTAGAATTTCTTCTCTGAATTTCGTTTTTCGGGGCTGATTCCTCGCCCGCTTGAGTTAGGATGCTGGGCCTTTCAGGCACATGTTCAGCAGAGCCTGGGCTACCTTTGGGTGCCAAATTCGCCATGTTCAGCGCCAATGGCACACACTCCAGAGGCGAAAACGGCGGAGCTCGCGAAAGCGCGGCCGCACGCTCGAGTGTGTGTGTGTGTGTCCTCTATGGATTCAAAAACCATACATCCAATCGCCGTGAAAATTTGGGATATTATTAGGCATATCCCCGGAAAGGTTTACGAAAAATAATATCTTGAATATCTTTAATATCCTTAGAGTTATTTGCAGATTTGTAGCTTTAACTCGAAAGCAAGGCCACCATTGAGACGGAGATAGGCTTAAGTTTGCTGCTCCTGATGACCTTGGGTCTGCCCCACCCCGTGAGAGAATGGATTCGCCCGGCCGCCAGTACCCACCGACCAATCAGGGCAGAGTTGGTGACACAGCAAAGCCAAGTAGACAAGAAAAAAAGCCTCGCGGGAGCTTGCCCAAGATGACCTCCGGGAACTTCGTCCATCTTCCATAAACGACCATGAATTTATTCAACCTTATCGAGTATTTTTCAAGGGACCGGGAAAAAAATGTTCACTAGATAAAACGATGATTTTGTAATGTAGAAAATTAGGAAAGACAAAATTCAGAATGACACGGCACACAGGGACCGGGAAAAAATGATCACTTTATCAGTTTCAAATTATCAAAATATATCTATTTCTTTTTATAAGTTTATAGAGAATTGTTTTTAACAAATGTTCGTTAGACAGACCTTTACTCGGGTACCGATTAATATTGATTTTATTCAACTTATCGAGTATTTTTCAAGGGACCGGGAAAAAATGTTCACTTTATCGAGAGATTCGTTAGAAAACCTTTACTCGGGTAAAACACGGGCGAAGCCGGGTACATCCGCTAGTGATTATATATATACATATAAATGAATGTATGTGTGTCTGTGTCTGTCCTTCATGCCTGACCAAACCACTCATTGGAACGCCATGAAACTTTGGGAAGTTATTTAGTATAGTACTGGGAAGGTTTCTGAAAAATAATTTCTTGAATATCTTGAATATCCTTAGAGTTTTTGCAGATTTGTAGATATAACTCGCAAGCAGCGTCACCATTGCGACGGAGATAGGCTTAGCCAGGAAGTCTGCTCCACGCCTGATGACCTTGGGTCTTTCAGGGCTAATATATTAAGTAAAACTAATTCAAATATTAGTGCTTTATAATGGCTATCTCCTTGAGGTTACCGATTTAAAAGTTTATTTTCTAATTTTAGATTGTATAAGAAACATTTTATTTTAAGTATTGTACTTTATTTAAAAAAGTTTAAATAATTGTGCAAGACGATATATACGATATATAAAAATCAAAAGAAATAATGAGTATGGTTTAAATATAAAATTCGAATAAATATAAATGCAATACTAAAAATTGAATAACTTATATAGAAGCTTTTGCATAGTTTTGTCCTGTAAGCATACCAACTTGATAAAAGTTTCCGATGCCCCAATAAAAAGGCTTGTGTGTGTGATAAAAGTTTCCTGTTTTCCCTTTGAATTTGCTTGATACGAACCTCTATTCATTTTTGAATTAGTAGAAATCAGACGATAACCATAGGTCATAGCCATTCAAAAGTTGGTTTAGGTCGTCAATCCTTTGCGAACAAATGGAAATATCCACGCTGGCGCTCTCTCCGCAGATTTTCTAAATGATATCCCGTGTCTTTTTTTTAAAAATAATTTGAGAGCCACCCCTCGCTTGAAGCAAATCCTTTAATCCCAAGAGACTGCGCGAAAGACTTGAACATGAAACCGCCGACGGAACGTTTTGTCCTATACACTGACGAATCCACTTAACCAAGCTCTAATCTCCGCCCGTAGAGCGTGGGAATTTTGCGCACAAGTCAAAGTTAGTTTTATCATTTATCGACACGGCAATTTATTTAAGACAAGAATAATGATACAATTCCAAGGCAAAGATACTATTCCTTTAACTTCCAATTACCGAGGGAACCAATTATTATTGATTTTATTCAACTTATCGAGTATTTTTCAAGGGACCGGGAAAAAATGTTCACTAGATAAAACGATGATTTTGTAATGTAGAAATTAGGAAAGACAAAATTCAGGATGACACGGCACACAGGGACCGGGAAAAAATGTTCACTTTATCGAGAGACTCAAATTTACGAGTTTCAAATTATCAAAATATATCTATTATTTTTTAAATAAGTTTATAGAGAATTGTTTTAACAAATGTTCGTTAGACAAACCTTTACTCGGGTAAAACACGGGCGAAGCCGGGTACATCCGCTAGTAATGTTATAAAATAAATGAAGCTTCCAGGGTTAAGTTTCTTGTACAACTTTTTATTTTCAAACTTTCGGACTTGTCAGTTCTTTAACAGGATTATTAACGTGATAATCCTGTTGAAGAAGGACTTATGCAACTAAATCTGAATCATAGAAGTTTTATCAAGTGACCCAATGATAATCATTTATTGAACATTCTGGCCGCTCTATTCGAAGCTTTCAGACAAGTCCTTCTTCAACTGTTTTAAAGTGATGAAAAAGTTTTGAGTTGAAGAATTTGCATACAGTACACATTGAAACATCTCACTAGGTTGTTAAAATTTATATTTTATTTTTTTATTATAGGAGGACAACCGTATAAACTTTCTTGTCTTGCAAGTGCAAAAGTCAAACTCATGGGTAGACAAGTAGTGTGCAGTAAAAGTAGTTGCTAACTATCCACCATGATTATTATGGCCTGTACCACATGTACTTGGAATAATAATTTTAAAAAATAATTATACCAAATTATGATTTATAATTTTAGAGTTCTTGGCTTATTCCTTTATCCAGAATAAGCCAAGTCAGTAGAGGTTGAGATGGTGTCTGCTGGAGTCTCTTCTTCTTTCTTATCTCCACTCAATCATATCAGGGTATCAAGTCAGTAGAGGTTGAGATGGTGTCTGCTGGAGTCTCTTCTTCTTTCTTATCTCCACTCAATCATATTAGGGTATCAAGTCAGTAGAGGTTGAGATGGTGTCTGCTGGAGTCTCTTCTTCTTTCTTATCTCCACTCAATCATATTAGGGTATCAAGTCAGTAGAGGTTGAGATGGTGTCTGCTGGAGTCTCTTCTTCTTTCTTATCTCCACTCAATCATATTAGGGTATCAAGTCAGTAGAGGTTGAGATGGTGTCTGCTGGAGTCTCTTCTTCTTTCTTATCTCCACTCAATCATATTAGGGTATCAAGTCAGTAGAGGTTGAGATGGTGTCTGCTGGAGTCTCTTCTTCTTTCTTATCTCCACTCAATCATATTAGGGTATCAAGTCAGTAGAGGTTGAGATGGTGTCTGCTGGAGTCTCTTCTTCTTTCTTATCTCCACTCAATCATATTAGGGTATCAAGTCAGTAGAGGTTGAGATGGTGTCTGCTGGAGTCTCTTCTTCTTTCTTATCTCCACTCAATCATATCGAGGTATCAAGTCAGTAGAGGTTGAGATGGTGTCTGCTGGAGTCTCTTCTTCTTTCTTATCTCCACTCAATCATATCAGGGTATCAAGTCAGTAGAGGTTGAGATGGTGTCTGCTGGAGTCTCTTCTTCTTTCTTATCTCCACTCAATCATATTAGGGTATCAAGTCAGTAGAGGTTGAGATGTTGTCTGCTGGAGTCTCTTCTTCTTTCTTATCTCCACTCAATCATATTAGGGTATCAAGTCAGTAGAGGTTGAGATGTTGTCTGCTGGAGTCTCTTCTTCTTTCTTATCTCCACTCAATCATATTAGGGTATCAAGTCAGTAGAGGTTGAGATGGTGTCTGCTGGAGTCTCTTCTTCTTTCTTATCTCCACTCAATCATATTAGGGTATCAAGTCAGTAGAGGTTGAGATGGTGTCTGCTGGAGTCTCTTCTTCTTTCTTATCTCCACTCAATCATATTAGGGTATCAAGTCAGTAGAGCTTGTTGAGATGGTGTCTGCTGGAGTCTCTTCTTCCTTATCTTCACTCAAACATATTAGGGTATCAAGTTGTGAGCCTTGATGGTGTCTGTTTGACAACCATCATGACTTGGTGAAGTAGAACGCGTCTGCCTTTGTCATTAAGACTGGAAGCATTAGTCAATGGCAGGCCGACTTAGCTCCAAAATAAATGGCCGCCTCTGACATGAAGAACAGACGCCATGTGCAGCCGCTCCTAACATGGAGTACAAACGCTGCTCATCCTGTATCCCTGGATTAGGAGCCCTTACAGGGTACTATCAGCCGGGCCAGCTGAACCCAGGTTTTTTAGCGAGCTTGTTACTGCTCCCCCTCCTCCTTTTTCATTCGGGCTTGGGACTGGCAAAGGCGGAGTTTCTACGGACAATGACTTTACAGAATGGTTGCAAGGTTTTCCCTCTATGTACTAAGTGTCAACCTGCAACCCCAAACCACATCAACTGCCTTAGCTCATTCATTGATGAGCTCTACTCATCCCCAGCAGACACCATCAACAAGTTCTACAAGCTTGGTACCCTAAAATGATAGTTGAGTGGAGATAAGAAAGATCTTTTTTTTTTGCTTATCCTTAGTACAGGTGGCACAGGCCATGATAATCATGGTGTGTAGTTTGTGACTGCTTTTACTGTAAGTGTACCACATGTGAAAAGCAGTTCGACTTTGCACTCACAAATATGCCAGAGCCCCGAGATCTTATTCTGGATAAAGGAATAAGCCAAGAACTCTAAAATTATAAATCATAATTTGGTATAATTATTTTTTAAAATTATTATTCCAAGTACATGTGGTACAGGCCATAATAATTTTTTTTTTTGCTTATCCCTAGTACACGTGGTACAGGCCATGATAATCATGGTGGGTAGTTAGCGACTGCTTTTTATGGTAGCGCACCACATGTCTACACATGTGAAAGCAGTTCGACTTTGCACTTACAAATGTGCCAGAGCCCCGTTTGGTTACTTGCACTCGCTGGTGGGGTTGGACTTTTGCAAGAATCGGGGGGCCATTGGAGCATTTTTTTTTTTTTTTTTAAACAGAAAAAAGTGTCCAATGCGGGCTCGAACCCGGGTCGTAGTGGTCGTAAACCAAACGGTTTAACCAGCCTTCCACCGACCCCCCAGGCCATAATAATCATGGTGGATAGTTAGCAACTACTTTTACTGCACACTACACATTGTAGGCAATTTTTTTCTTAGGAATTTAGTCAATGCTGGGCCTATGCTAACATCTTTATTCTTAAGAATAAGGCATTTCTTGACCATGCAACTAAAAGTTGCTGATGGCTTGTGCCATCTATCGGAATAAATAAGTGGTCGAAGTATCTGTGTTATATCAAGAACAAGGAATGACAGCCAGGCAACTTCTATCTTCAAGATGAATGAACATATATTTTGTTTTAAGATATTAATTCCGATAGATGGCGCAAGCAATCAGCAACTAAAAGTTGCACGATCAGGAGATGTATTTTTTCTCAATTTATCCACCTGATCCAAGTACAAATTCATTTTTGAGCTATTTATCACATATATATTCTTAAAAATGGCATATCCTGACCAGGAGCACATGTGCTTTTTAGAAGGCAGAGCGCCATCTGGTGGAACAGAAATCAACTAAACATCGATTTAACCTGTTCCCTGATATTTGGCCAACCCAATTTCTTAATAAATCAAGAAAAGCTATCCACGAACGCGTTTCGCGCTGTTGGCACTTGTCAGAGTGGAGTAGGCTGTACCACTGCAACCAAAAAGATTTTTGGTCCCAGTGGCTTCCGAAAACCAAGAATTTAAGGCCAAAGTTGCATAAATACGCTTAATACATGTAAAAACAGTAGAAAAAAATAAATAAGTGGGTAAGGTGTCGATATTAAAAGTAAAAATATTTTTATAACTGTTAATATTATTTGTTTTTGTGCGAGGTGTGTTGGAAGTCACTCTAGGAGAGAGTGTGCCACTATACTAGGGATAGTTTTGTGGGTTGGAGGACCATTTAAAGATGTTCTTGGTCCATTGTTGCCTTAGTGACAACCCTAATAGTTTTTGGAATTCCTTTGGGGTGGTGGTAAATTATAGAAATATAATGGCTATGGGAGACTGCCGTATTGGCTGTGTGGTCTGTTGGCCCCTGTAATGGCCGTCTGTTATAAATGGACATCGCCACCACCCCTGCTATAGTCTTAACTAATGCTTGTCAATCCAACTGAACTACAACTTTCCTATCTGGATCTCTGGGACCACGGCTGCTGTTGGGTCTTCGAGATGTGGACTTATCCAAAACTGGAGTCCAACAAGGAATGTCAACAGAAAGCCTGTATCTTGTAAACCATGAGAAGTCATTGGAACCATCTTCTTCAAAAAGATTCAAACTAACTGCTTCAATGGCCCCTGATTTCATGTAAAAGTCCAATCCTACCAGTAAGTACAAAAGTCGAAATGCTTTCTAAATACAGTTAAACCTGTCTATAGCGCCTTCCTCTCTATAGCGCCCGATTTTAAATATGTAGTACGATGTGATTTACATTAAAAGTGACCTGTCTACAGCACCCCCTCTCTATAGCACCCTATTTTGGTGAGTCCCAAGAGGGGGCGCTATAGACAGGTTTAACTGTATATAAACATATGTGGTTCACTTATAGTAAAGACAGCCAAGTAACTATATCCCCATGATTATCATGTCGCTGCTGCTCATCTTTTTTTTTTAAGCGAGACAAAGGCTGTTCACACTTGGTTATCTCGTGTGTCTTCAGGTCACTGTAATATCTTTCAGAGTTATTGTCTGAATCCAGATATACATGATAAAAGGTACAACTTCCTTAAGTTTTGTCCATGAGTGTATACAAACTTGGTTCAATAAAGGTCACTGTAATATCTTTCAGTTATTGTCTGAATCCCGATATACATGCTATAAGGTACAACTTCCTTAAGTTTTGTCCATGAGTGTATACAAACTTGGTTATCTCGTGTGTCTTCAATAAAGGTCACTGTAATATCTTTTAGTTATTGTCTGAATCCCGATATACATGGTAAACGGTACAACTTCCTTAAGTTTTGTCCATGAGTGTATACAAACTTAGTTATCTCGTGTATCTTCAATAAAGGTCACTGTAATATCTTTCAGTTATTGTCTGAATCCAGATATACATGATAAAAGGTACAACTTCCTTAAGTTTTGTCCATGAGTGTATACAAACTTGGTTATCTCGTGTGTCTTCAATAAAGGTCACTGTAATATCTTTCAGTTATTGTCTGAATCCCGATATACATGCTATAAGGTACAACTTCCTTAAGTTTTGTCCATGAGTGTATACAAACTTGGTTATCTCGGGGGTCTTCAATAAAGGTCACTGTAATATCTTTCAGAGTTATTGTCTGAATCCAGATATACATGATAAAAGGTACAACTTCCTTAAGTTTTGTCCATGAGTGTATACAAACTTGGTTATCTCGTGTGTCTTCAATAAAGGTCACTGTAATATCTTTCAGTTATTGTCTGAATCCCGATATACATGCTATAAGGTACAACTTCCTTAAGTTTTGTCCATGAGTGTATACAAACTTGGTTATCTCGTGTCTTCAATAAAGGTCACTGTAATATCCTTCAGAATTATTGTCTGAATCCAGATATACATGGTAAAAGGTACAACTTCCTTAAGTTTTGTCCATGAGTGTATACAAACTTGGTTATCTCGTGTGTCTTCAATAAAGGTCACTGTAATATCTTTCAGAGTTATTGTCTGAATCCCAATATACATGGTAAAAGGTACAACTTCCTTAAGTTTTGTCCATGAGTGTATACAAACTTGGTTATCTCGTGTGTCTTCAATAAAGGTGTCACTGTAATATCTTTCAGAGTTATTGTCTGAATCCCGATATACATGGTAAAAGGTACAACTTCCTTAAGTTTTGTCCATGAGTGTATACAAACTTGGTTATCTCGTGTGTCTTCAATAAAAGTTACTGTAATATCTTTCAGTTATTGTCTCAATCCCGATATACATGATAAAAGGTACAACTTCCTTAAGTTTTGTCCATGAGTGTATACAAACTTGGTTATCTCGTGTGTCTTCAATAAAAGTTACTGTAATATCTTTCAGTTATTGTCTCAATCCCGATATACATGGTAAAAGGTACAACTTCCTTAAGTTTTGTCCATGAGTGTAAACTAGAGACAACACAACCAATAGTTGGAGTTCCAATTTTTTTTTACCTTTTTGTTTTTTCACAAATAAAGAAAACATTTAGAAAAGTGAAAAACGAATCCTTTATTTTTCATTCATTCTATTTTAAAATAGTATTTATTTGATATATTTACATATATAACACACATTATATAACTTCTCTCTCTCCTATCATCAAACTATAGAAAAAAAACAAACAAACAGAAAGATAGGATTAACAATAACTCAAAGATCTAATTTCTGAACAACAAAATTAAAGAACAGTTAAAAAAAAAAAAAGGAAAAAATAAAGAGAATATGAACAAAAATATAGAGTACAAATCTTGATTTTCCTTTTTTTTTTTAGTAAATTACAAAAAAAAAAAAAAAAATTAGGCATAAAAAATCAATATTTACATATATTTTTACATATGCAAATTTCCGCACTGTACAGAGGAATGACTAGCTGAGGGTGATATGTCCCACGACGTGGGTTTGTCGTTCCTGGAAACCACAAGGTAGTTCAATTTAAAAACAAACATTTTTTTTTTTAGATAAAAATTTGATGAGGTACAATTTGGAACATAGGAACCAAATCCAACTCTGTAAAAGACAAGACCAAGTTGCAGAACCAAAGTGTTCTTTAGGGAGAGGTGTCCACTTACAGGAAAGTTGCTAAATACAGTACAACTACCTCTCTGTAAAGGACAACACCTAGTTACAGAGCCAAAGTGTCCTTTAGAGAAAGGTGTCCTCTTACTGGAGAGTTGCCACAGTAGAACTACCTCTCTATAAAGGACAACACCAAGTTACAGAGCCAAAGTGTTCTTTAGGGAGAGGTGTCCACTTACAGGAAAGTTGCTAAATACAGTACAACTACCTCTCTGTAAAGGACAACACCTAGTTACTGAGCCAAAGTGTCCTTTAGAGAGAGGTGTCCTCTTACTGAAGAGTTGCTACAGTAGAACTACCTCTCTGTAAAGGACAACACCTAGTTACAGAGCCAAAGTGTCCTTTAGAAAGAGATGTCCTCTTACTGAAGAGTTGCTACAGTAGGACAACACCTAGTTACTGAGCCAAAGTGTCCTTTAGAGAGAGGTGTCCTCTTACTGAAGAGTTGCTACAGTAGAACTACCTCTCTGTAAAGGACAACACCTAGTTACAGAGCCAAAGTGTCCTTTAGAGAGAGGTGTCCTCTTACTGGAGAGTTGCTACAGTAGAACTACCTCTCTGTAAAGGACAACACCTAATTACAGAGCCAAAGTGTCCTTTAGAAAGAGATGTCCTCTTACTGAAGAGTTGCTACAGTAGAACTACCTCTCTGTAAAGGACAACACCTAGTTACAGAGACATAGTGTCCTCTTACAGATGAGTTTCTTAATTGGTAATTTTGGCGATAAAAAACCGTCCTTTGTAGATAGGTGTCTTCTAGCGAGTGTGTACACTCATGGAGATTGTTCTACTGTATGTGTGTGTAAATTCTCAACTTTAGAAAGAGAATTCCATCTAAACAAATACAGGGTACAGAGATTTCACATACAAATTCCTTATTTGGTCTTGTTACCAAGCACAATATATCAAACACAACCTGTATAAGAAATGGAAGCAATTAAAGCATAAATATTTCTGTTTAAATATAAAACAAACTTCTGTATTTACCTGAATACCATTTCTAAGATTCCAAACTTCAGTGTAGCATATATAAGCAGAATCCTCCAATAAAGTATTGGACCTCTAAGAGAAGCAGTCTAGTAGATTATATAGATGAAATCGCTGGGAGGGTTAACCATTGATGAGCCAAGCACTCCCAATTTTTTTTTTTCATCGTGGTAAGGACAGTAGAGGGAAAATTATAGGGGAATGCCTCCCAGAAATGGGTGGTACTGGGGAAATGAAATACTTTGGATGGACCAAAGATTGTGGTAGGTTCTTGGGACACAGTATCAGCACCAGAGTAACAGTTGGTCTTTGGTGTATGGAAAGACCATGTGGCCAGCCACCCTCAGTAGAGGAAGGTATTGAAGGAGGGAGATATGGAGAGACCATGTGGCCAGCCACCCTCAGTAGAGGAAGGTATTGAAGGAGGGAGATATGGAGAGACCATGTGGCCAGCCACCCTCAGTAGAGGAAGGTATTGAAGGAGGGAGATATGGAGAGACCATGTGGCCAGCCACCCTCAGTAGAGGAAGTTATTGAAGGAGGGAGATATGGAGACACCATGTGGCCAGCCACCCTCAGTAGAGGAAGACATTGAAGGAGGGAGATATGGAGACACCATGTGGCCAGCCACCCTCAGTAGAGGAAGACATTGAAGGAGGGAGATATGGAGACACCATGTGGCCAGCCACCCTCAGTAGAGGAAGACATTGAAGGAGGGAGATATGGAGACACCATGTGGCCAGCCACCCTCAGTAGAGGAAGGCATTGAAGGAGGGAGATATGGAGAGACCATGTGGCCAGCCACCCTCAGTAGAGGAAGGCACTGAAGGAGGGAGATATGGAGAGACCATGTGGCCAGCCACCCTCAGTAGAGGAAGACATTGAAGGAGGGAGATATGGAGACACCATGTGGCCAGCCACCCTCAGTAGAGGAAGACATTGAAGGAGGGAGATATGGAGACACCATGTGGCCAGCCACCCTCAGTAGAGGAAGGCATTGAAGGAGGGAGATATGGAGAGACCATGTGGCCAGCCACCCTCAGTAGAGGAAGGCACTGAAGGAGGGAGATATGGAGAGACCATGTGGCCAGCCACCCTCAGTAGAGGAAGGACAGAGGAGGAGGGAGATATGGAGACACCATGTGGCCAGCCACCCTCAGTAGAGGAAGACATTGAAGGAGGGAGATATAGAGAGACCATGTGGCCAGCCACCCTCAGTAGAGGAAGGCATTGAAGGAGGGAGATATGGAGACACCATGTGGCCCACCCTCAGTAGAGGAAGACATTGAAGGAGGGAGATATGGAGACACCATGTGGCCAGCCACCCTCAGTAGAGGAAGGCATTGAAGGAGGGAGATATGGAGAGACCATGTGGCCAGCCACCCTCAGTAGAGGAAGGCATTGAAGGAGGGAGATATGGAGACACCATGTGGCCAGCCACCCTCAGTAGAGGAAGGCATTGAAGGAGGGAGATATGGAGAGACCATGTGGCCAGCCACCCTCAGTAGAGGAAGGCATTGAAGGAGGGAGATATGGAGAGACCATGTGGTCAGCCACCCTCAGTAGAGGAAGGCATTGAAGGAGGGAGATATGGAGAGACCATGTGGCCAGCCACCCTCAGTAGAGGAAGACATTGAAGGAGGGAGATATAGAGAGACCATGTGGCCAGCCACCCTCAGTAGAGGAAGGCATTGAAGGAGGGAGATATGGAGAGACCATGTGGCCAGCCACCCTCAGTAGAGGAAGGCATTGAAGGAGGGAGATATGGAGAGACCATGTGGCCAGCCACCCTCAGTAGAGGAAGACATTGAAGGAGGGAGATATGGAGAGACCATGTGGCCAGCCACCCTCAGTAGAGGAAGACATTGAAGGAGGGAGATATAGAGAGACCATGTGGCCAGCCACCCTCAGTAGAGGAAGGCATTGAAGGAGGGAGATACGGAGAGACCTTATGGCCCACCCTCAGTAGAGGAAGGCATTGAAGGAGGGAGATACGGAGAGACCTTATGGCCCACCCTCAGTAGTGGAAGGTATTGAAGGAGGGAGATATGGAGAGACCATGTGGCCCACCCTCAGTAGTGGAAGGTATTGAAGGAGGGAGATATGGAGAGACCATGTGGCCCACCCTCAGTAGTGGAAGGTATTGAAGGAGGGAGATATGGAGAGACCATGTGGCCCCCCCTCAGTAGAGGAAGGTATTGAAGGAGGGAGATATGGAGAGACCATGTGGCCCACCCTCAGTAGTGGAAGGTATTGAAGGAGGAGGGACAGTAGAAGTGCTTTAATGCTTCCATTTCTTTATATATAGATGGCATGTAATAATTAAGTATCCATACAATAAATATGACAGGTACTCACGGCTAGAGAGGTAGTCTGAGTCCACCTCACTTTACACGGCCGCCACGGACACTTCTCCATCTTGGCGGTGATCCGGAAGTAATGCTGGTTGTTGAAGTGATAGAGGAAATCCCTCAGTAGGAAGAACCTTGAGCCACAGGTGCCGTTCTACCATCACACACACCAGACTTCTGTACTTTGGACACTCGGGCTGGGAATTGACAACTCTTGGCCGCAGCCTTTGCAGGCAATTGACCCCGAACAGCAGCTTTGCACACCCAAGATAGAGAATGACTGCTGTGATAGAGATGCATGGAGACATCTGAGGCTCTTCATTGGACATGACGACAACAGAAAATTGATATGGACCCAGAACAGCAGCTTTACACACCCAAGATAGAGGACATTGCGACTGCTGTGATAGAGATGTATGAAGACATCTGAGGCTCTTCATTGGACACAACAACAACAATAGGAAATTGACATGGTCCAGAACAGCAGCTTTATACACCCAAGATAGAGAATGACTGCTGTGATAGAAATGTATGAAGACATCTGAACCTCTTCATTGGACATGACGACAGCAGAAAATTGACATGGACCCAGAACAGCAGCTTTACACACCCAAGATAGAGAATGATTGCTGTGATAGAAATGTATGAAGACATCTGAGGCTCTTCATTGGACACAACAACTAAGAACTCTTCATTTTTTAAAATTTATTATCTTCAGTACACATGTAACCATGATAATCATGGTAGGTAGAAGTTTGCAAATACTTTTACTGTAAGTGCACCACATATCTTCACATGAAGAAAGCAGTTAGACTTTGGCACTTACAACTGTGCCAGAGCCCTGTTTAGTTACTTGCACCCAGTGGTGAGGTTGAAATTTTGCAAAAATTGGGAGTCTCATTGGAGTAATATTTTATTAAGGAAAAAGTGCCCTAATACAGGATTGGATCCCAGATCATGGCTGTCTGCATTCGACAGTTTATACCACTGACCCCCATAACAAGAGGGTAAAGACCTTAAAAGACCTATGGAAGCTTTTGGACATTTCCTTTATATATGTAAGTAGATAGCTTGCAGGTTGGGTTGGGTTACTGGGATGGAGAAAAGGTTGGTGAAGGCATTCAATCCTGAATTAGGAACTTATTTCTTCTGAAGAAAAAAATTGCTTTAATGGCCCCCGATTTTTACTCAAGTCAACCCCATCTGTGAATGTAAAAAGTAATACAAATTCTGTTGATAAGGCACAATTTGGATTATAGATTATAAAACACAAGGTAATAAGACCAAATCCAAATAGATAAATAGTGTGTGTGATGTTTCGGTAACAGCGTTGTTACCATCTTCAGACAAAAGTACTGAATGAGAAATTTTACCACACATTTTACCACATTCTCATTCAGAAGTTTTGTCTGAAGATGGCAACAACGCTGTTACCGAAACGTCACACTATTTATTTATTTGGTCTTATTACCTTGTTTAATACAAATTCCTTATTTGGGATTTGGTTGTCTTAGAATCAAAAAAATCTTTATAAGCACAATATTGTTTTTTCTTATCCCCTTGTGTAAATATTACACGAGTTCATGCTCTTCCAGCTGTTACACAATATTGCTCAAAACAATTGATACAACATATATTTGACTGAGAGGACACCCACAGCTAGAGACACAGTTTACCTCACTTTACTATGATCACTATGTGGTACACTTGCAGTAAGAGATACCCACCATGATTATCATGGCCTGTTCCGCATGTAATAGGGAAAAGAAAAAAAAAGGTGGAAGGCTGGTTAAACCGTTTGGTTTACGACCACTATGACCCGGGTTCGATCCCCGCATTGGACACTTTTTTCTGTTAAAAAAAAAAAAAAATGCTCCAATGGCCCTCCGATTCTTGCAAAAGTCCAACCCCACCAGCGAGTGCAAGTAACCAAACGGGGCTCTGGCACATTTGTAAGTGCAAAGTCGAACTGCTTTCACATGTGTAGACATGTGGTGCGCTTACAGTAAAAAAAAAAAGCAGTCGCTAACTACCCACCATGATTATCATGGCCTGTACCACGTGTACTAGGGATAAGCAAAAAAAAAAAAACAGAGGGTCGGTGGAAGGATGGTCTAAACTGTTGGTTTTCGACCGCTACAACTAGGGTTCGATTCTTGCAAAAGTCCAACCCCACCAGCGAGTGCAATTAACCAAACGGGGCTCTGGCACATTTGTAAGTGCAAAGTCAAACTGCTTTCCATATGTGTAGACATGTGGTGCGCTTACAGTAAAAGCAGTTGTCAACCTCTACCCATCATGATTATCATGGCATGTACCACGTGTATTGGGGGTTAATAATAATAAATAAAAGTTTTAACCTCAACAAGGATGATAGTGGGCCACTGAAGTATTGGTAAGTAAAACCTGATATTTAAGGTTTTGAAGATTTCCTTATTAGATTAGAACCTTTTTTTTGCTTATCCCTAGTACACGTGGTACAGGCCATGATAATCATGGTGGGTAGTTAGCGACTGCTTTTACTGTAAGCGCACCACATGTCTACACATTTGAAAAGCAGTTCGACCTTGCACTTACAAATGCCAGAGCCCCGTTTGGTTACTTGCACTCGCTGGTGGGGTTGGACTTTTGCAAGAATCGAGGGCCATTGGAGCATTTTTTTTTAAACAGAAAAAAGTGCCCAATGCGGGAATCGAACCCGGGTCCTAGTGGTCGAAAACCAAACGGTTTACCCAGCCTTCCACCGAAAAGCCTACCACTGTAAAAGACAACACATACACTCATGAATAGGGTAAGTCAACAATTTGAGCCGCGTCGCTTATTCCACTGAGCACCATTTAACTGCGGAGATGAAGAAGTGGAGCCATAGACGGTGAAACCTCCCCATAAATGATCGATCCATATGATTCTATGGGATCAACTTCCTGAGATCCCAAAATCCAAAATGATTAAACCTGATTTTTTTTTTTAATCCCCAATTTCAAAAAAAAAAAAAAAAGATATGAAAGCTATTACAGGGACAGATAGAATAACTCACCATACAAGGTGTGGGTTTGATGTCATCTCTAAAATAGAGGGATTCCAACCATCCATTCTGGTTTCCTGTAAAAACCTGCAAAAAGAACACACACACACAGGGTTAAAACACGGTGAAACAAAACTCTTGAGTTTGGTTGGCAGAGAAATGGCATAAGCCATTACTTCCTGAAAGCCATGACCTGGGATCAAATCCCGGTCACTTTTTTTTTTTTCCTGAAGGAAAATGGCTTTGATGTTTTACATGTGGAGAAGTCTGGATAGACAAGGGTTTCAGGAATTGATGCATTTTTGTTGTTCCTAGTCATATCATCAAGTTTGACACTTGGGGACTAATATTTTCCAATGTGATCTGTCAGTGACCATCACTCACATCTAGTGACCTTCTGGTAGCTTTCTTGACCTCTTCCAGCCAGCTTATTGAAGGTCTTCCTCTCTTCTTTCAATTTGTCCCAAAATCAACATCTTTTCCTTACCATTTTTTTTTTGCTTATCCCTAGTACACGTGGTACACACCATGATAATCATGGTGGGTAGAAGTAGGCAACTGCTTTTACTGTAAGTGCACCACATGTCTACATATGTGAAAAGCAGTTCGACTTTGCACTCACAAATGTGCCAGAGCCCCATTTGTGGTTACTTGCACTCGCTGGCGGGGTTGGACTTTTGCAAGAATCGGGGGGCCATTGGAGCATTATTTTTTTAAACATAAAAAAAGTGCCCAATGCGGGAATCGAACCAGAGTCGTAGCGGTCAAAAACCAACGGTTTAGACCATCCTTCCACCGACTTCTAAGAACCCTTTTCTTCCTATCTACTATCTTGTTTACACACACACAGTACTAACTATTTAAGAACGTTCTGTGATATTTTTTTCTTATTCATTACTTTTGTATGATGGTAACAATGCTGTTAACGAAACCTCACACTTATTACCTTGTATTTCTATGTACAGTTAAACCTGTCTATAGCGCCCCCTCTAAATAGCGCCCAATTTTAAATACCTAGTGCGATGCGATTTACATTAAAAATGACCTGTCTATAGCACCCCCTCTCTATAGCACCCTATTTTGATGAGTCCCAAGAGGGGGCGTTATAGACAGATTTACTTGTATATAAACATATGTGGTTCACTTATAGTAAAGACAGTCAAGTAACTATATCCCCATGATTATCATGGTCTATACCAGGTATATATGGGATAAAAAAAACCAACTAATATGAACAAACACATTTTATCAAATATAAAGTTATCAGCTTCATAATCAAGCAAACAATTCTTAATCAATTCTGTCACCGTTTGCTTTGTGAATGGAATAAATACCCAAATATGGACATTTCTCATAACCATCGGTGGTTCAGTGGTAGAATGCTCGCCTGCCACGCGGGCGGCCAGGGTTCGATTCCCGGCTGATGCATTTTTTTTTTTTTACTATTTTTAAAACTCATATACAAGAATAACATCCACGGGGCCAATTTATAATTGTAACGAATAGTATTTGAATAAAAGCATTTAATCAGGTAAAACCCAGGAGTTGCTCGGGTCATTCGGCTAGTAAAGTATAATCGTGGTCAAAAACTTAAGAAAGTTTCATATTATGATGTCGCTGCTCTTTTTTTATTTATTTTAAAGGAGACAAGTTGTTCACACTTGGTTATCTCGTGTGTCTTCAGGTCACTGTATAATATCTTTAACTGTATATATAAAAAAAGAGAAATCAATAAGAAACAACTTACAAAGTTCCCTGAGACCTCCAGACTGCTAATACCATCGCGGTCTGCACCATAGGTCTCTGCGTAGTAGGCAAAGTTCTGAAACAGAGAGTTTAGTATTAAACCATACAACAGCGGCGGCGTAGACAGTGGACTTACAGCCTGGTGGTAGAAGTTGACTCGGCCCTTATTGAAGGCGGCCACCACGAAGGTGTTCCCCAGCAAAGCCAGGCCGGTACATTTGGCAAACCACTTCACCTTGCGCACCACTTTACCGCTCTGTACCACACACAGCAGCGATAGTGGCAAAATGTCTTCTTCACAATTTTTTACATATCAAGATTTAGAAATTTGCTAAATGCACAATATATATATATATATATATATATATATATACAGTAGAACACAGATTATAAACACAAGTTAATAAGATTAGATCCAAATATATAAATAGTATGTACACATTATTGACTGTTAACACAAAGCAATAACGCGCCATCTATACATATAAAATAAAAGGATTTAAAAGCGCGAATGTTTCTTTTATACATAAAACGAACTTCTACTGTCCTTACTGCGAAGAAAAAATATATTGGGAGGGCTTGGCTCATCAGTGGTGAACCCTCCCAGCGGTTTCGCCAATTTAATCCACCAGACCGCTTCTCAGAGCTCTAATACTGTATTGGATCATTCTGCTTTTATATGCTACACTGAAGGATGGAATCTTAGAAATGGTTTTCAAGTAAACTATGGACATAGGCTTATAGGACAGTAGAAGTTCGTTTTATGTATAAAAGAAACATTCACGCTTTTAAATCCTTTTATTTTATATATTATTGACTGTATTGACTCATCCAATGATGATCTCTACTCTTCCCCGGCCAACACCATCAACAAGCTTTACAAGCTTGATACCTTAGTGTGATTGAGTGAAGATAAGAAAAAAGAAATAGTATGTGACATTTCAGTAACATTGTTACCATCATCAGACAAAAGTACTGAAAAGTACTACATTCAGTACTTTTGTCTGATGATGGTAACAATGTTACTGAAATGTCACACACTATTTATATATCTGGATCTGGTCTTATTAACTTGTGTCTATAATCCAAATTGTGCCTTATCTGTTCTAAGGATTGTAAAGAAGCTTTTAGCCTACCAAAGCACAATTTTATAAAGGAAACATGCCACTTGAAAAGCTGAAAATACAGTAGAACCTCCCTGTAAAGGACACCTAATTGAAGAGTCAAAGTGTCCTTTAAGGTGAGGTGTTCTCTTCTTACCGGAGAGTTGCTAAATAGTAAAAATGGTAATTCTGACAATGAAAACTGTCCTTTATAGAGAGGTGTCCTTTAGCGTGAGTGTCATCTCATGGAGGTTCTACTGTACTATGTCGCAGAGATTTTCAAAATTTTCTATGACTGTGAAAATTCCAAAACCGCACTCAAAGGTTAGAAAGTGCAGGATGAGGTAGCTGCCTACCTCGATGTCATGGACATGGAGCAGTTTCTCTGCGAGGAGGAAGCCAGGAGGTGAGTGCCCATCATGAGGAGGGAGCAAGGCGGCTCCATGGTGCCCTCCATACAGCGGAGCAACAGTCCGGAGGTCAGGTCCCATACTGTGACCTGGAGGTCTGAGCTGGATACACACAGGAGGCGCTGGGCTCCGGCCGTGGTGGTCACCACCTGGCAGACCGGCTTCTCGGAGCAGTGGAGGGCATCGAGGCATCGGTTCCTCTGGTACATCACACTGGTGTTGGATATCTCTCAGTTGGTACAGTAGTGGTTGGAGCAAATAGTGTCACACTGGCGTTGGGTATCTCTTGGCACTGTAGTTAACAATCCCTAGTATACATGGTACAGGCCATGATAATCATGGTGGGTAGTAGTTGTGGGACTGCTTTTACTGTAAGTGCACCACATGTCTACACATGTGAAAAGCGCAGTTCGACTTTTACAATACACTTTTTCTAAAGGAAAAAAAAAATTGCAGCAATGGCCCCACCAATTTTTGCAAAAGTCCAACCCCACCAGTGAATATGTAAGTAACCAAACAGGGCTCTGATACATTTATAAGTACAAAAGTCAAACTGCTATCTACATGCGTAGACATGTGGTGCGCTTACATTAAAAACAGTCACTAGAAAGCTACCAAGATTATCGTGGCCTGTACCACACATACTTGAGATATAAAGAGACAAAGGGTCGCCTCTCCCATCAAAATAGATGTCTAAAACCAGATGCCGTCTATTAGTCTTTAGCTATAGATATAAGCACATGTGCTCGTGGTCAGGAGAGAAGCCTTCTTTATTTTTAATATAGATATAAGTAAAAAAAATGAAATTAAAAAAAAAGAATGTGAGTCATCAAAAAACTGCATACACCTTGAAGAATGAAGACAGATGGGTTGGATAATCTAAGAGAACATGAGGTAGACAGCCTCACCTCAATGTCAAAGGGAACCACCAAGCCATTGTTGAGGCCGAGGTAGATGAGGTTCCAGTTGTGGGTCAGACAGATGATGGGGTGGACCAGGTTGTGGGTGTCCTCCAGTCTCCCTGTCTACACACATGGTCTACATATATATACTGATGAAAATTTGAAACACTTTGGTTGCAAGGTTTTCCCACTATGTACTAAGTGCCAACCTGCAACCCCAAGACATATTATTGACTGTATTGACTCATCCATTGATGAGCTCTACTCTCCCCCGGCAGACACCATCAACAAGCTTTACAAGCTTGATACCTTAGTGTGATTGAGTGGGGATAAGAAAGAAGAAGAGAAACACTTATAGACACGTATGATTCTTTTTAAAAATAAAATAATACAAGAAAATAAGACCTAATCAAAATAAATTATTAGTGTGTTTAAAGCACAATTTGGATTATAGATTATAATACAAGAAAATAAGACCTAATCCAAACACACTGATAAATTATTTGGATTAGGTCTTATTTTCTTGTATTATAATCTATAATCCAAATTGTACTTTATCATTAAAAATAAAATAATTTCTACTGCCCTTACTGCAATGGAAAAATTAAAAAGAATTATAAGTGTCTATAATAGTTTCAAATTTTCATAACAGAAGGTGCACTAATGCATCAACATATACTAACCCCACACTACAAATAAACACTATAAGGCTATAATGGTGTTTCTTTTTAAAATCCCACTATGGCTTCATTTTTTTATTTAATATAATTCAATCAAAAATTGTGATCCATCGGGATGTTGAATTAAAGTTATAATTTTTTTTTTCTTAAGATTGAGCAAATCAATATATTTAGAAAATATTCATATATTGGATTTAGAAATATGTTTATTCTTCCAATATTTCAATGTGCAACTTGTCTCTCTCTTTAACAGAGATGTTTCTGTTTTGCACTAAGACATGTGAGCACCACTCTCATTCTACAAGACCAACGAAGAAATTATCTTATAATATATTTGCATATGCAATATTATATATATAAAAAATGGCATATCCTGACCAGGAGCACATGTGCTTTACAGAAGGCAGAGCGCCATCTGGTGGAACAGAAATCAACTAAACATTGATTTAGCCTGTTCCCTGATATTTGGTTTTTCAGGAGGCCATTGGGATCAAAAAATCTTTTTTGGTCTCAATGGTTCAGCCTACTCCACGCTGACGAGCGCCAAAAAGCGCGAAACGCGTTCGTGGATGGCTTTTCTTGATTTATCAAGAAATTGGGTTGGCCAAATATCAGGGAACAGGCTAAATCAATGTTTAGTTGATTTCTGTTCCACCAGATGGCGCTCTGCCTTCTGTAAAGCACATGTGCTCCTGGTCAGGATATGCCATTTTTTATATTGATTTCAACACCTGATCTTTTTATCTTTTATTTTTTTATTTCGTTTTTTAATGTGCTAAGCGTATTTACGCAAGTTTGGCCTTAAATACCCATTTCTTGGTTTTTCAGGAGGCCATTGGGATCAAAAAATCTTTTTTGGTCTCAATGGTTCAGCCTACTCCACGCTGACGAGCGCCAAAAAGCGCGAAACGCGTTCGTGGATGGCTTTTCTTGATTTATCAAGAAATTGGGTTGGCCAAATATCAGGGAACAGGCTAAATCAATGTTTAGTTGATTTCTGTTCCACCAGATGGCGCTCTGCCTTCTGTAAAGCACATGTGCTCCTGGTCAGGATATGCCATTTTTTATATTGATTTCAACACCTGATCTTTTTATCTTTTATTTTTTTATTTCGTTTTTTAATATTATATATGTAATATTATATATATAACTAGACGGGTGACCCGGGCTTCGCCCCAGGATTGACTCGTGTGCATATCTACCCGAGTGATATACATTTAGATAAGATTTTTTTTTATATAATTGTTTGTTATTAGCATTATCTATTTGTTTGCATCAGCATAATTTAATCTAATCTTTGATAGAGGGCACTGTTCGTGAGCTAAGTAGAATAATTTGAATATATAGTTTTAATAATTGATTTATATATTTTTTTAAAATAGCCTATCGTCTTCCCCGTATTTTTTTACCTATGTATGGAAATTTTGGTTTGAATTAGTGAACTACTGCGAATTTGTATACCGGACATACAAACAAACAGCCACGACTACACTTCCGCTTCCACCACCTGCCCCGATGGAGGACGACGACGATCTGATGCCGGAGTTAGATACAATCTTCAATGAAATGATCACTGACCCCGGCTTTGAGCCCCTGCTGGAGCCAGGGATTTCCCTGGATGCCATCATGTTTGCGGTCTTATACCGCGAAGATAGATTGGATCTACTCGGGGATCTCTCACCTGAGCAGGGGAGTAACCTCGCGGGCTTCCTTGACGCTGCTTTCGAGCGAACTCGGAACATCCATCCCACCATTCGCAGGGGAATTCACAAGCTAAGGATAGCCTTGCCCTCCTGATCAATGTACATTGTTTGCCCTTTTGACTCCTCGTGAGTAATTGTTGACCAGCGGTCAATAAAAATTATTTAATTGTCATACAAACAAACATACATACATACATACATACATACAAACATTGATTTTTATATACAGGGTCCATTATGAAAGAAATGAGCATTTACTGGCAAAATACATTTATTGATCGTAATTTGTGCATATGTTCAATTTTCTTCAAATTACATTCCTCCTGCATCAATACACTTGCGGAGACGCGTTTGCCACGCCTGAAAGGCACCCTGAAACTCCTCGACAGGAATGCTTCTCAGGAACGTTGTAACATGATGTTGGATGTTTTCCACGGTTTCCCAATGTTTTCCTTTCATCTCTCTCTTGAGTCTAGGAAACAAAAAGAAGTCACATGGAGCTAAGTCGGGACTGTAATGGGGGTCAGGGATCAACGGGGTGTTGCTCCGGGCCAGGAAGTTGGTTATGATGAAGGCTGTGTGGCTGGTGGCATTGTCATGGTGGAGCTTGACCGTGTCTTTAATGTCAGTCCTCACGCGTGAGATCCGGCGTTTCAATCTCCTGAGCACCTCCAGGTAAAAGACTGAGTTTACAGTTTGTCCCTGCGGTACAAACTCACAATGGACTATTCCTCGGATGTCAAAGAAGACAATGATCATCGTTTTGATGCGAGACTTGCTCATTCGCGCTTTCTTGGGGCGTGGGGATGATTTTGTGTGCCATGCACAGTTCTGCCTTTTCGACTCTGGATCGTATTCAAACATCCAGGATTCGTCTCCGGTTACTACAGAGTTCAGAAAGTCCGGTTCATTTTGAATCAAATCCAACAATTCTTGACAGCGCAAAACTCTAAGTTCTTTCTGGTCTTGCGTCAACACTTTCGCACAGACATTACACATTTGCAGATCCTCGGTCACTATCCCATGTACCACAAATGTGGGCATGTGTAATGTGTCAGCAATTTGCTGGATGCTTAATCGACGGTCGGTACGCAAAACTTCGAGCACACGATCCACGTCCTGGGCACACGATCCTTGTTGGGCGTCCTGAACGGGGTTCGTCGGCGACCTCCTCCCGGCCCTCCTTGAATGCCTTGTGCCACTTCCCAGACTGTGATCTTGAAATGCAATCGTCCTTGAAGGCTTTTTGCAGCATCTGGAATGTTTCAGTTGCATTTTTTCCAAGCCTCACGCAAAACTTTATGGCGTATCGTTGTTCAAGCGAACGCTCCATCGCGCTATGTTACAAAAGTTGAAAACACACTTCAAGCGGAGGCATGTATCTCCCCTCACACTGCTCAAACTCAACTGACGACCAGATGGATTGAAAGGGCATATCCCTCCACCACATTTCCCACGGTTTCACCGTGCTGCCATCTATAGTCGCGTCACAATAACATTATGCTCATTACTTTCATAATGGACCCTGTATATAGATATTGCATATGCAAATATATTATGAGATTAAATTTCCTTAGACAATCATTATGTATATTTAAATTTTCTGCTAGTCTGTCAGTTTTCAAAGACCAGTTGACAGATGGGACCTAGTGTTTGCATCTTGATGATCTATCTATTAGAGGTGACCTGTGTGTGACTCACAACAAAGTTTAGATGAAGAGACAAGGAACACCTTACCTTGACGTTGAACTTGCGCAGCAGGCAATCCAAACTGATAGTGAAGACCCACTTTTCTGTTACGGCGATTCCTGTGATCTGCTTCAGGTGGCCCCGGTACTCAGTTCTGTCTGCGGTCGACTGCAGCAAACAACCTGACATTGTAGATCATGGCACAGTGGAACAAACTCCCTAAAGTACACTTTGGCTCTGAAACTAGGTGTTTTCCTTTAGGAGAGGAAGGTTTCACTGCGAATAAAAAATGGACACACACAAAAAAAAAACTATTATTGAGGAGACCTATATGAAAAGTATATAGAGTAGAACCTTCATGAGAGGATAACACTCTCTAGAGGACATCTCTCTACAAAAGACAATGATAAGGCACACATAATTTGGATTATAGATTATAAAAACAAGGTAATAAGACCAAATCCAAATAAATTAATAGTGCGACGTTTCAGTACTTTTGTCTGAAGATGGTAACAATGCTGTTACCGAAATATCACACACTATTTATTTATTTGGATTTGTTGTTATTACCTTGTCTACAAAGGACAGTTTTCATTGTCAAAATCTTCAGTTTTACTATTTGGAAACTCTCATGATAAGGCACAATTTGGATTATAGATTATAAACACAAGGTAAAAAGACCAAATCCAAATAAATAAATAGTGTACAACAGCGTTGTTACCGAAACTTCACACACTATTTATTTATTTGTATTTGGTCTTATTACCTTGTGTTTAGAAACTCTCTTGTAAGAGGACAGTTCTCTGTAAAGGCCACTTTGTATCTAAACAATTAGGTGTTGTCCTTTTACACAGGGAGGTTTTACTGTATCTATTTTATTACTAATTACAAAAACAATTAGACAGTAAGTACAATAAATGGTGGTATGGGGGGGAAGGCAGCAAATGTATGTGATTCTACTCACCCCTAGAGAGATACGGAGTACATAGGAATCCAAACCTCCGGCGAAGACGGACCCGTTATGCACCTGGAACACAACATTCCTGGACTTTTAAAACTCCATAGTACAATAATATCCAAGTTCTACTGTACAATAGATTGCGTTGTGTTTTTTTTTGGAACGTAACGCCGACGCAAAGCAAGGTATGGGTGTATATTAAACTAATGCAACAGAGGTTTCTGGAAATGAGTTTATCTTCATTTTATTAATGCATTCTCAAGTTTTGGGGCATTTCTGCCCTTCAACAGGAGTACAAAAATTAATAATAAAAGCCACAACAGTTTATACCAACTAAATTTATACACAGTTAAACCTGTCTATAGCGCCCCCTCTAAATAGCGCCTTTCCTTTCTATAGCCCCCAGTTTTAAACATTAAAATTTAAATAGACAAAAGAATTGCTATAAATTATTAAATAAAAACAAACGATAGCAATGAGTCTCTTTATATAAAGAGACGCATTGCTATCGTTTGTTTTTATTTAATTAAAATTTAAACATTTTTACATTAAAAGTGACCTATCTATAGCACCCTATTTTGGTGAGTCCAAAGAGGGGGCGCTATAGACAGGTTTAACTATATATATGTCGTAGCTGTCGTGGTCGAATGGAAAGGCCCGACCATTGTGCATGTATGCTTCCAAAAAGAACTTGTTCCACCCTCGTGTGCACGCGGAGGAGGCATGGCCTTCACCACATGCGCTGGGGCTCCCAGATTTATTTTGTACAGATTTATACATGGATGAATTTGTATTTACAATTTAACATAATAATTATGGTGAAAATCAATTATACATTTTGGGTATTATACAAATTATGACATATATATATATATACAGTAGAACCTCCATGAGGACACTAACGCTAGAGGACACCTCTCTACAAAGAACAGTTTCAATTTGCAAAATTACCATTTTTACATTTTAGCAACTCTCCAGTAAGAGGACACCTCTCCCTAAAGGACACTTTAGCTCTACAATTAGGTGTTGTCCTTTATAGGGAGGTAGTTCTACTGTATATGTATATAAATTAGATAATATAAAATAAATATATAAATTTATTATCTAACGGCATTAGTTTGTTTTTGCACTCCTGTAGAGAGATGGGTGGAAATACCTGAAATCTTGAGAATGCCAGTAGTAAAAAGAAACACATCTCCAGAAACCTCTGTTACATCATTTTAAGTTCTACTGTGTGAGTATAATTTTGTTTTTCCATTTGTTGATTTTTCTCAGGATGAACTTGATAAGGCACAATTTGGATTATAGATTATAAACACAAGGTAATAAGACCAAATCCAAATAAATAGTGTGTGACGTTTCGGTAACAGCGTTGTTACCCAAACGTCACACACTATTTATTTGGATTTGGTCTTATTACCTTGTGTTCAGGATGAACTTTTAAATGGTAAATCTCACCGGTATCTGGAAGTAAGGCACATGGACTGTAACACTTATGTTTATGGTACAAGAGACTAGTGTATATTGTATTTCTACATATAGATTTGACAGGAGGATATTGATCTACAAATATAAAGGTTGCCTCTCCCGTCAAAATAGATATCAAGGCTAGACCCCATCTATTGACCGTCGCCGAAAACTAGCGGCGTCTAGCTTTGGCATCTATTTTGACGGGAGAGGCAACCTTTATCTTTGTATAGAGAGATTACTACATTATATATGTTACTAGACGAATGACCCGGGCAACGCCCGGGTTTACATGATTAAATGTATAATTCAAACACATTAAACATGTGCCCGTTGGCTGGCAGCGAGTAAATGTCTGCGCCCGTTGACTCCCGCGAGCAAGTGACTGCTCCCGTCGGCTGCCGGCGAGCAAGTGGCTTCCCGGCGCATGCGCGCGCACAGGGAAGCCACGTGCTCGCAGGCGGCCAATGGGCGTGCCCTGCCATCAGATCCACCGCGTTCTAAAGGGCGCTGCTCGTGAGCTATTTAGAATAATTTGAATATATAGTTTTAATAATTGATTTATATATTTTTCAAAATAGCCTATCGTCATCCTCGTTTTTTTTTACCTATGTATGGAAATTTTGGTTTGTATTAGTGAACTACTGCGAATTTGTATACCGGACATACAGACCAACCAACAGACAAACATACAAACATTCATTTTTATATATATAGATATGGAAATATTATTTTATTTAAAATTATAATTTTATAGAGTCAGGTGCTCTGCTGAATCGATCGCCAGAGGTCACTCTTCCCCTATAAAAACTCGTTGTTGTTTTATCCCAATGGCCGGCTCAAAACCTTTGGACATTATGTAAATAATCTTTTGTTTTTCTTATTCTATTCACCTTAAGCCAGGCATTACTTTTATCAAATTATGTTCTTTTATATATTCCTCAGCTCAAATAAAGAAATCTCTGATCAAAACCATATTTATTATTATTCTTTCAAGATTTTTAACCACGACTGCAATTACCATGGCATAATCTCAACAAATATTAAATCAACAACAGAAATCTCATTCTTAAATATAAGATGTATATAGATGGAAATTTTGCCGGGAGGATATTGATCTAAAGAAACAAAGGTCACCTCTCCCGTCAAAATAGACGTTAAAGCTAGACGCCATAGTGTTGTGGATTTGTCACAGACAGTCAATAGATGGCGTCTAGCTTTGACATCTATTTTGACGGGAGAGGTGACCTTTGTCTCTTTATATCAATCAACAACCTACCTTGATACAAGTGATGCCTTTCCCAAACACTTTCTCCTTGTGGAAGACAACAGACTGCTGTTCCTCCTCCCTTACCACTGCACAACACATTATTGTATTGTCAGACACAGAATGGTGGAGGAAGAGAATTACATTCTAGATTGATGGATGAGTGTCAGTGTAGGGAAAAATATGAGGTGTAATATAATAGGGGTGAAATTATATAATTAGATTAATAAAAAAAAACATAATATACAGTGATAAGGTACAATTTGGATTATAGATTATAAACACAAGGTAATAAGACCAAATCGAAATAGTGTGTGATGTTTCGGTAAGATGTGACATTTTCTGAAGATGGTAACAACACTGTTACCAAAACGTCACTCACTATTTATTTATTTGGATTTGGTCTTATTACCTTGTGTTTATAATCTACAGTAAAACCTCCACGAGAGGACACCTATCTATAAAGGACAGTTTTCATTTGCAAAATTACCATTTTTACTATTTATCAACTCTCCGGTAAGAGGACACCTTGGCTCTGCAATTAGGTGTTGTCCTTTACAGGGAGGTAGTTCTACTGTATTCATTCATATCTCAATGATTTTTTAAATTAGCTACCTAGAAGGCAAGTTTTTGAGTGTCAGTACTTCAACAGGCTAATATACAATCCTGTGGTATTAAAAAAAAAAGAAAGGACTGTGAAACTAACGAGGCTTAAAAAATGTGAATTATTAATAAGTGCGGAACTTCTGTTATACTAATTCTTTTGACAAATATGCTGAAATGGACGAGAATAAAAATACAAATCTCCTTTTAATACTATTGCTCAGTGTTGGGAAGATACAAAATGACTCTAGAAATACTCGCTGGTATTTATTTACTAGCCGAATGGCCCGGGCAACGCCCGTGTTTTACCCGATTGAATGTTTTGATTCAAATACTATTTGTTACAATTATAAATTGGCGCCTTAAATAAATGCATATATTAGTTAATAACTATAGCCTATGTGCTTTATCTGTCTATGTACTGTTGGCTTCCGTAGGCGTCTCTTACTGGGAAAAAGAAAAAGAGGATTCCATTTGGTTATTAACTAATATATGCATTTATTTAAGGAGCGACCCGCTCCAACACAATAGTTACCAAAAAAAGGGGGGGGGGGCAAAGGTTGCGTGATCGTAGCCGACCAATAGGAGGGCGCCATTCCAAAAAGAAAGCAAACCGTGACAGAGGCGATGAAGAATGACGCTCGTAACTGTATATAGAATATTTATTTATGGTGTGGTTTCTGTTTCCTATGTAACCTATGCCTTTATTGCGGGTTCTGTGGCTCCTGTTACATATGTAAGGAGTTAGAGAAAGATATCTATGTTTTTATACAACAGAATAGTGAATATAGTGTTAAAAGTGCTGTAGGATAGGAATTATATGCAATAAAATGGAGGGTGCTTCCTTTTAATAACTGCATAAATTCATCTCCTTAAGCACAGAATGCTCAGATTCAGACCAGTGATTAAGCCAAAACCCACAGCGGAAAAGGCAGCTTTGAACAGAAAAGCCAACAACCTGTATGGTGTTCCTAAGTTTGCCTTTGTTGCACCGCTTATTTAACAATCTGAAGTGCATTCCGCTCAGGGAAGAATAAAAGATGCTTTGTTCAAATGGGGGCAGAGGTTCATTCCCTCCCTCCCTCCTTCCCCCTTTTTTTTTTCTCTTTTGTGCAGTATATTTATGATAACATTTTTTTTTTTTTTTTTTAACATTAGTGAGGCATCTGTTATGAAAATTCAGAACTATTATAGACTCATATGATTCTTTTAAAAAATTAAACGATTTTCTCTACTGCCCTTATTGCAATGAAAAATTAATGGGAGGGCCTGGCTCATCAGAATTTTCATATATATATATACACCTATCCCCCCATTTACACGGTAGATACGTTCCTGAGAAAAACTTGTTAATCAAAAATTAAAAATTAAAAAAAAATTAGAAATCCAGACACAGTGTGCATGTGCAGCAAGTCAGCACATAAGCTCGGGATTCCTCGTGAGATGTGTACACAGCGCATGTGTTCAATCACAGTAGCATTTAGTATAGTGCGATAAAAACAAAAAAAAAAAAAAGCTTATTTGGAAAACCGTGTAAAAGCGAAAACGTGTAAAACAAGTACCGTGTAAATCGGGGGATAGGTGTATACAATTAAACCTGCCTTATACACCCCATCTAAATAGCATCTCCCTCTCTATAGCGCCTGATTTTAAATATGTAGTACGATGCGATTTACATTAAAAGTGACGTGTCTATAGCACCCCCTCTCTATAGCAACCTATTTTGGTGAGGCCCAAGAGGGGGTGCTATAGACAGGTTTAACTGTATATACAATAGAACCTCTTTTTCTAAACGACAACAACTAGCGTCAAAGTATTTCTTCAAATAAAAGACACTTCGGCCAGTAAATCTTTTTATATATTAAAAAAAAAAATGATTTACTGGCCGAAGTGTCTTTTGAAGAAATATGAATACCGGCCAGGCAGCCTTTATCTTTACGATAGTGTCAAAGTATACTTTATAGAAAGAGAATGTTCTCTACCGGGGAAAGCTGCAAAATAATTTTTAAAATGATAATTTGGGAGTGATGATAGGGTGTCGTAAGGAAGTTCTACTGTAGTTTACCCAACTTTGTGTTTAATATTTTTTACAATCAACTAACCAATACAAATGATGCACCAGGAAATGATTTTCACTCCAAAACGTGGGAGTGTTCTCTTATGGGGATTGGGGTTTTACTGTATAAACATTCTATGTGGTCTTTCTCAAGGTTTGTCCCAATATATGAGAGAGAGAAGGAACTATTACCTACATTGTTGGTTGAGGCAAGGTGGATGGTTGAAGGGAGAGGTGACACTGAACACACACATCACACACTATGTAAATATGGTACTACTTGGATTACTAAAAATATGTTGGAGCTAAGTCGGCCTGCCACTGAGTAGTGCTCCCAGTCTTAATGACAAAGGCAGACGCATTCTACTTCACCCAGTATGGAGATAAGAAAGAAGAAGAAGACTAAAAATATGCTCCAATAGCCCCTGATTCTTGCAAAAGTCCAACCCCACCACCGAGTGCAAGTAACCAAATGGGGCTCTGGCACATTTGTAAGTGCAAAAGTCAAATTGCTTTTCACATATGTAGACATGTGGTGCACTTACAGTAAAAGCAGTCACCTACTTCTACCCACCATGATTGTCATGGCCTGTACCACGTGTACTAGGGATAAACAAAAAAAAAAAAGGATTACAAACAAGATTTGTTTGTTATTAGCGCCACAGTCAGCCGTGACCAACTTTTGGTGACATTATATGAACAAATATTCTCAAAGTCAAAGAGTAATAAAAACAGGGAAGAACCTTTTTTATTATTATTTATTTTTTGCTTACCCTATTACACGTGGTACAGGCCATGATTATCATGGTTGGGTAGAAGTAGGCGACTGCTTTTACTGTAAGTGCACCACATGTCTACACATGTGAAAAGTAGTCTGACTTTTGCACTTATAAATATGCCAGAGCCCCATTTGGTTACTTGCACTCACTGGTGGGGTTGGACTTTTGCAAGAATCGGGGGGCCATTGGAGCATTTTTAAAAACAAGTTTCAATGCGGGAATCGAACCCGAGGCGTAGCGGCCGAAAACCAACGGTTTAGACCATCCTTCCACCAACCCCTTTTATTATAAATCAAAGAGGGTTGTTATAATTGCCTAGTAGAAGAAGTAATACTTCTAGATCTCTGTGTTGAAGGGCATGTTGGCCCCAAAGCCCTAGAAATGAAGAATTGTAAAAAGAAACCTAGCCCTAGATTCCATAATGAAATTGCCAGAATATTCTCCAATATGTTCTGTTAGTGTGATTCCAGCTCCTCTAGTGACCTTACAGGTTCTATTTCAAGTCAGAAGAATGCAAAGATATTCTATTAAATAAAAAGTATAATGTATAAATTTTTTTTATAACTTTGTGTGTGGCAAAAATAGAACAAAGATGTAAATAAATAATGCCTGCTGCCTATTGTTTTGAAATTGCGATCTGTGATCACCTGAAACACATTTTACTCTAATTCTGCTATTTTTTAAAATCAATTAATAATAATAATAAAAAAAAGCTAGTATTTAAATTAGAATTAATTATTTTAGGACTTTCAAAATTAGAATTGTTATTGTGGTAGTTTTTTTATACATGTATGTGACAATTTCGTTGCGGGATTTCTTGTTGTTGGATGAGAATGGTGAAGATTGTTGAAAGCGCAGTCGTTTGAGTGGAAAGTGAAGCATACAGTTAGGAATAATCAGGACACGTGATGGGGTTTGAAAATAAAAGGCAACTGGTTTGGAGGAAAGAAAGCTTGAGAAAGCGGAGCGATTTTGACTATTAACTATCGGATCACATGGTGATGACCGACTTGACTATAGGATGAGTTGAGAGAGAGATCTCTAGAGCAGATGTTACCTTGGTGAGAGCAAGTCGAAGACTGACTATTCTAGGTTCTCGATTTAACACCAAGACCTATCTTCTTTCCCATTGGTCGAAAGGTGTCACATGGCCGTTTTCTATTGGTTGACCTATTTAGGTGATACTTTCTAATTGGTCCTTGCTGATGTCTTTGTTGGAAGACACGCCCGGCCCTGCCCAGGAAATACTGGTCGTTAAACTTAGCTTTTATGATTTCCGGGGTCATAAGGTTGACTGTAACTTTATTAATAGTTGTGTTCTCTTCTAAGCCTACTTCCTAGGTTTTTCTCTAAGGCGTTCTATCCTCCAGTTACCTTTGTTCTTTTATTAAATCTTTTTAAAACATACATTGTACATACATAGTGGGTCGGGGGTGCATACAGTTATATACAAATTATGACAGATGCGCCCCCTACATGTGAAGAATTCAAGAAGGGGCTAGCCTGAGAGAATTCTGTAAAGGGAAAAATAATTTTGTGGGAAAATTAGTTGTGGGTATTGAGAGGCTATATACAAGCATTGGTGGTGATATAAGAGGTAAAATAGAATGGTGTTGATGATATAGGTTGAGTATAATTAATAGAAATCAAAAATTTTTAATTGTAAGAAATCAAAATGAATGCTATGATACATAGTGGGTTAAAAAGAAAAGAGAATGCGCCTAAACGATATTCTACTCGAGATTGGAAATAAAATCGAGGGATTTCTATTAGGTCTTTTGAGAAATCAATATAAAATAAAAATGCTTTGTTGCATGGTGAGAAAAAAAAGAAAAGTGTTTGTTGCATGGTAAAAAAGAAATGCCTAACTATATTCTACTCGAAATTGGGAATGGAAATCGAGGGATTTTTATTAGGGCTTTTGAGAAATCAAAAAAATAAAATAAAAAATTGGAAGAAATCAAAGTGAATGCTTGATGCATGGGAAAAAAAAAAAGAAAAAGGCTTTTTGTAAATCAAAATAAAATATAATATCTAATTTTAAAAGAAAACCAGTGAGTTTTCGTTGATTTGAAACTACGATAATATAAACTAAGTGGTAAATAAAATGATAATTAATGATTAAAAGTGATAATAAATTGAATAAATTGCTAAATTGATTAAATCTTTTAATTTTAATTTGGAAAAAAGAAATAGTGAAAATGGTTTATATCAACAATAAGGTGTATTGGTTTGAACCCGTTGTGTATCTACATGCCCTGATCTAAATGTTTTAATTGCTCAATTATGCCCTATAAATTTTTTGTCTCATCTGTAGCGACACTTAGGTGGAAACGTGATCCTAGCCCTCAAGTGCGCGTTTATGCTATGTGTACAGGAGACATGGAAATCTATATAACCTTTATGTATAATTTTTTGTCTTTGTGTGTATTGTGAAAAATGTTAGAAGTTTTTTTTTGTGTAAGAAATGTGTGAGCGAATTCTATGTGTTGTCGAGATCCTAAGGTCTGTGATATCTACGTGTAGGTGGAATATGTAACGTTTTTGGAAGTCTGTAAAGTAATTGATTAGTTATAATAGGGATGTGAACTCATTTAGAAGTGTGTGCGTGTATCTTGTTTGATTCTCGAGTGACAGTTGATTTGACTACATTTTGTAAAAGTCGATACGCAGGCTCGAACTGGAATCCAAAATCGGTGGCATAGAGAGATTCCCAGTTGACCTCAATAGGTGACTTTCTCATTGTAATTAGAGATACGGAAGTGGGGTGTGTCGGGGAAGCAGGATCCGGTCTAAAATTACCCACCCACTATTTGCAAGTAATTGGATCCGGAAGTGGGGAACTACGCTCCCTTTATTTGTATTAGCTGTCTTACTCGAATTTTATGACCTCGCGGATCTACGTCCTGTTTCCTATTTGACTTTGTGGGTGTGACTCGGATCTTGTTACTTTCAGTTACTTCTATCTCCTCGGAATTTATTTAGATTTTCTGCAAAAATGTTTCCTAAAATTATGAGAAGTTTTATAAATGCTTGCCCAAAATTAAAAACTGCCTCTTGTAGTTCGAAAATTTTATGAGGGGGCATGATATAAATGAACAAATAACTAAGAAATAAAACTGGGATACATTTGTAGGGTAAGGCTAGCAAACAAAGGATGAAAATCAGATGAAAGATGGGGTATCGATATATTTGTTCGAACCTTATTCATTGTTGGTCGTTCAATTTCGCACTGTTTGATATCTTTGGGGAGTGGTGTGATATGATTGAATTGGTTGTCAGGTTCGCAGTTCTTAATGTCGGGGAAGAATGGTGCAAATCGCCTTGTTGCAAAAATGGCAGGGTCTAAATGCCTGAAAGGCTCGCTGTTGGTGGGTTTGAACCTTAATGGCTCTGCTGGGAATAATTCGGGTGTTAAATGTTTGAAAGGGAACGTGTAATTGGGGTTATGCTTTATATGACATATTCTAACGGCGGGCGGTGATATATAACGGACTGTTTCTGTATACAGCTTAAGCTTGTTGACGTGGATTGTGTCATTGTTTCTTTGAAGAGGTTGATTTGGTCGATCTATACGGACCACATTTGGTGAAATAATTTCTAATACTGTGTGGGGTCCTGTGAAATATGGCGCAAGTTTCCCTGTATTTGGGTGGTGATATAATTTTACTAACACTAGATCACCTACTTCGAAATGTGGTTGTTTGTGTCGTTGATCATAAATGTTTTTGTCTTGTAAATGCTTGTTTTGTGTGCGTGTGTGTGCAATTTTTCTAGCTTTGTCGATATCTGGGTAAGGTGTGCTGTGGTTAGAGATTTCTGGGGGTAGGATGCCAAACATTAAGTAGATGGATGGAAAACCTGTGGTAGAGTGTGGGGTTTTGTTATATATAATTGTAACTCTTTTGACCAACTTGGTCCATGCGATCTTAGGATTTTCTAGATGCAATAGCCTAAGTTTTCCCGTGAGGGTGGCGTCCAAGAATCCACAAAACGGGTTACGGGACAAGAGATCTGCCTCATACTGTAGTTTTCCCTTTATGTAGCGGACCTCATATTCGTAACTCGATAGTCGTAAACTCCATCGAAACAATCTGCCGGACGGGTTTTGATGGTTTTCAGCCACTGTAATGCGTGATGGTCAGAAAATATAGTGAATTTTCTGCCCATAAGATAGATGCGAAACTTCTCCACACTCTCAACGATTGCTAAGCACTCAAGTTCAGAGATGGAGTAGTTTTTCTCGTGTGGGCGCAATGTTCGGCTGAAAAACTGAACTGGATATACGTTCCCGTCAGGGTGAACTTGTTTGAGAATGCCTGCTATACCGAGGGTGGATGCATCGCAATACACTTGGCATGGCAGACCTTCTTTGTAAAGGTGTAAAATGGGGTGTTGTGTGAGGTTTCCTTTCAGGTCAATGAACGCCTCTTGACAAACTTCATTCCAGTTCCACACGACATCCTTTTTGAGGAGGTTATTGAGTGGTGCTCGCAAGCGAGCGTATTCCGGAATGAATTTGTTATAGACGTTCACAGCGCCTAAAAAGGATTGTAGCGTTTTTTCGGTTGTGTGGCTGTTTGATGGCGTGGATAATGTCGGTGTTGCGTGTGAGCGGTGTAATTGTACCAGCTGTAATGGTGTAACCTAGAAAATCTATGGACTGCTTAAAAAATTCGCATTTTACGAAGTTAAGTTGTAGTTTCTCTGCTTCGCAAAAGGCGAAAAATTGTCGCAGGTGGTTTTGATGCTCCTCCAATGTGTTGGAGTAAATGATGAAATCATCAAAGTAATGTGCCACACAGTCAAGTCCTTGTCTCTGTAGGACCTGACTTATGGCTCTTTCGTAGATCTGAGGGCTGGTTTTTAATCCGAAAGGTAATCGAGTGGGTTGGTATAACCCTTCGAGGGTGGCAAATGCTAACAGTGGTCTAGAATCGGGGTGTATTGGGACTTGCCAATACGCAGAGGATATGTCTGCCGTGGAGAAATATTTGGCCTGTGCGAGGTGGTCTAGGATATCCTCGATTCTCGGGAGGGGATGGACATCAGAGCTGATTAGCTCGTTCACCTTTCTGTAATCTATACAAAACCGTTTGGTCTTGTCGCGCTAAGTGACGAGGGTGACAGGGCTCGAGAAAGGTGAAAAAGATTGCTCTATGATGCCGTTCTCCAGCATTTGTTGGACTTGATTACGGATTTCTTGTTGGTCACATATCGGAACACGATATGGACGTATGGTAATTATTTTATCGGAATTCGTGGGTATTTTTACTGGTGGAATCTGTAAGCATGGTACGTTGAATTTGTTCTGTGTGAAAATGTGAGTGTATCTTTGTAGAAGTGTTGTGAACTGCGGTGTATAGCGAGTGTTAGATGTTGTGTTGTAGTATGCATGTGGCAAAGGATTTTGTTGTGTATCAATGGGAGTGTCGAGTTCGTTGTGTGGTTTTGTCATGTGATAGTTGTGTGACGACGTGTGATCGCCTATGTGCTTGGTATGCGAGTTGTCCTGCTGTATTGACATGTTTTGGGCAGGTTTTTTACAAGTTAAAGCCGTTGTGTCTTTGTTATTTGATGGCATATAAAAAAGGCAATTGGCCTTATTGAAAAAAGGGCATGTAGGTAAGGGGGTGTTTTTCAATGAATGCACGCAATGGTTGTCATAGGCGGAAGATTTGGCTGTATGGTAAGATCTTTGTGACATCGCCTGACACTGCCAGTACGTGCATACATTTGGTACATTGTTAAAATGGTAGGATGGGGTAGACAATGGGGCGCCCAGCTGGAATATAGTGCATTTATTAAAATCTATTGCCAATTTGAATTTGTGGAGACTATTAATGCTAAGAATTCCAAATGGTAACGGTGCATTCACTACATGGAAATTCTCTCTTCGGGATATTTGTCCTATTGTCAGTGGGATAGACAGTTTACCCATGGTTTTTGCAAAACCGTTTAGGGTTTGGAGATCCAGTGAATGTCCCTTAAGGGTCAATTTAGGCAGGCGGGTTTTCAACATATGGTAAAGATTATATGGCACTATATTCAGGCTGGCGCCTGTATCAATTAAAAAAGGGCATGGTATATTAGGGGCTAGAAAAAGTTTGACAGTCAGTTGGTTTAGGGATCCTACCTCAGTCTCGAAAAGTCTGCTCGGCTGGGGTGTCTCTGGCTTGACTTGGTTGCTGTGGACTCGGGACTGGTTGTTTTGGGACTGTTTGCACTGTCCGCACTTTTCGTGGGTCGCCGGGACTGGTCGATGTCGGCATTCGCTGTGCCAGTGCCTCGCGCCGCAGAACTTGCAGTTGGACGGCGGAAGAGGTGCATTCCATGCACCTGGGCGTCGGGGTGGGTTGTGGTACGGACCTGACATTGTGGGTGGTTGGTCCTCTCGAGGTCGCGTTGTCGGTACACTGGGCCCGTGGATCCGCTGTACCAGTCGGAACCACTCTCCTAGGTTCTCGGGAGGCACTACGCGGACTAGGCGTTGGTCGGAGAATGGCAGCCCTTCTGTCAGCGTCTCGAGAATCACCTCCTGCGGGAGTCCTAGTTGCAATCCCATGGCGGTTTTCTCCCGGTAGTAGGTTTCTAGGTTGGCTTGTCCAGTGAGTTTCATGGCGAAATATTTCGCAAAGGACGCTTCGCTTGACTCAGGATAGAGAACTAAGAGGATTTGCCTCACCTGGAAATAGCTCCGGTCGGCCAGCCGAAGTTTCCTGAAGAGCTCCAGGGGTTGTCGCACCAGGTAGTTTGGCAGGCGGAGTAATTTTTCTTGTTCTCCCATGGAGGCGTCTTCCATTTTTTCGGTCGAACGCCTGGAAAAACTGGATCGCGCTGTATGTGCCATCGAAAGGTGGGATTGTCGCCTCAGCTCCATCAGAAACCTTTGCTCGGGTCAAGAGCGTCGACAGCTGTGTGACGACGTCCGCTAGGGGCGCAGTTGTCTCACCCGTCTCTCTTACTTCTTGCCTTTCTTCCGTTGTTTTCGTCGGGTCGTCCGACTTTACGCCTATGGAATCCTGATTAAGCTCCATAATATCTTTATCCTGTCGACTTAACCGTTCTGTGACAATTTTGTTGTGGGATTTCTTGTTGTTGGATGAGAATGGTGAAGATTGTTGAAAGCGCAGTCGTTTGAGTGGAAAGTGAAGCATACAGTTAGGAATAATCAGAACACGTGATGGGGTTTGAAAATAAAAGGCAACTGGTTTGGAGGAAAGAAAGCTTGAGAAAGCGGAGCGATTTTGACTATTAACTATCGGATCACATGGTGATGACCGACTTGACTATGGGATGAGTTGAGAGAGAGATCTCTAGAGCAGATGTTACCTTGGTGAGAGCAAGTCGAAGACTGACTATTCTAGGTTCTCGATTTAACACCAAGACCTATCTTCTTTCCCATTGGTCGAAAGGTGTCACATGGCCGTTTTCTATTGGTTGACCTATTTAGGTGATACTTTCTAATTGGTCCTTGCTGATGTCTTTGTTGGAAGACACGCCCGGCCCTGCCCAGGAAATACTGGTCGTTAAACTTAGCTTTTATGATTTCCGGGGTCATAAGGTTGACTGTAACTTTATTAATAGTTGTGTTCTCTTCTAAGCCTACTTCCTAGGTTTTTCTCTAAGGCGTTCTATCCTCCAGTTACCTTTGTTCTTTTATTAAATCTTTTTAAAACATACATTGTACATACATAGTGGGTCGGGGGTGCATACAGTTATATACAAATTATGACATGTATATATTTTTTTAAATCTCAAAATTTGTTATAACAAGGGTATTTATGGAATATCTTAGTTTGCTATAAGGAAAGTTTTGCTATACCCCAGGTTTATTGTTTATTGCTAAGTAAATATATGAAGACTCTTCTTGCCATTGGGATTCTGCCTGCATACCATTATTGCATATTGGCTATTTATAAAATGTAGGCGGGATTTAAGGGAGGTATGGAGGAACATAACTGGATGGCAAAGAATGGAGTTTGTCAACAATTTCGGAAGAAGACCCTACGATACCATCAAAAGACTAGCCATAGAAAGGAAGCTCTGAGAGGACAGAATACTGCCAGCCACCAACCTATGGCTGGTTGAGGAGAAATAGATAGACCTTACAATACCATCAAAAGACCAGCCATAGAAAGGAAGCTCTAAGATGACAGGAATACTGCCAGCCACCAACCTATGGCTGATTGAGGAGAAATAGATAGACCCTACGATACCATCAAAAGATTAGCCATAGAAAGGAAGCTCTGAGAGGACAGGAATACTGCCAGCCACCAACTTATGGCTGGTTGAGAAGAAATAGATAGACCCTACGATACCATCAAAAGACTAGCCATAGAAAGGAAGCTCTGAGAGAACAGGAATACTGCCAGCCACTAACCTATGGCTAGTTGAGGATACATAAAAAGAAGAAAGCTACCTACCTTGGCACTACAGGAGCAATCTTTCTTGGTCTGCTCGAACTTGGATCCGGATTGTCCAGAGCCTGAAGTTTGGCGGCCACCTCGTCAAAAATGGTGTCTTCAAATGGCTGCTTACGCTTGCCCTTTGATACAGCATTTCTGGAAACACCACAGAGAGCACATTTTGTCACAAAGGGATTTTCTGGAGACATGGACACGAAGAGGAGGTTTATAAATGACTATTAACACAAGGTAATAAGACCAAACCCAAATAAATAAATAGTGCGTGACATTTCAGTAACAGCAATGTTACCTTCTTCAGACAAAAGTACTGAAGATGGTAACAACTCTGTTACTGAAACATCACACACTATTTATTTATTTGGTCTTATTACCTTGTGTTTATAATCTATGATCCAAATTGTGCCTTATCATAAATGACTATTGAAAACAAGAGCAATCCATGAATATATCTTTAATTAAAAAAGACATATATTGGATCAAAATATCATTTATTTTACCAATATTTCAGTTGGCTGAACACCAACCTTTATCAAGGTATTATAACATATTAATGTGTGTCAACAACAAACTCCGCGCCACACATTAAATGTTATAATATCTTGATAAAGGTTGGTGTTCAGCCAATTGAAATATTGGTAAAATAAATTATATTTTGATCCAATATATGTCTTTTCTTCTTTCTTATCTCAAAGCCATGATAATCATGGTGGGTAGTTAGCGACTGCTTTTACTGTATGCGCACCACATGTCTACACATGTGAAAAGCAGTTCGACTTTGCACTTACAAATGTGCCAGAGCCCCGTTTGGTTACTTGCACTCGCTGGTGGGGTTGGACTTTTGCAAGAATTGGGGGGCCATTGGAGTATTTTTTTTTATTTTTTTTTAAATCAGGAAAAAATGTCCAATGCGGGAATCGAACCCGGTCGTAGTGGTCGAAAACCAAACGGTTTAACCAGCCTTCCACCGACCCCCATATGTCTTTTAATTAAATTAATGATAAATGTATGTGAAAAACATATTTGGCAGTATGTATATTAGCATTATGCAACCGATTTTCCATCCTTTCCAAACATGCTGAAGTTTTCATAGGACAATCATTCTACCCTGGTTCCACAAGCTCTTCCACCAAATGTTCACAATATTTTTCAGGTCTGATTGGCTTTAGCCCATTTTTTTTAAATGTTCAGGGTTTATATTTATTTATTACCAGTTGCAAATAAGACACGCTATATCCGATCTAGATAATATGCACGTGAAATAATTTACAATAATTGTAGTAGAGTAGGTAACAGAATTATCAAAAAGAAAATTAAAAAAAAAAAACAATTAAGAAAAAGAGCATTAAATAAACATATACATTAAACAAATAAGCAACAACATAAGCAGATAGAAGAAATCACAAGGTAGTTATTTACAGTATGTTAAGCAATGATGGAAGTTGATTTATATGAAGTATAACGAGTTGACAGTAAGCACACTTCTAGGCCCCAGAAAAATAATTTTCTCCACCATTTTACAGTTTTTCTTAGAAAGTTGTACAATAGTGATCAGTAACATACACATCTCCTATATTCAAAGTTCTGTCTTTAAATGGCAGTTGGCTTTTAAAATTCCTTCTGAACCATGTCTAGTTTTCCTGTTGACTAGCTGTGTTGAATGAAGAGGCCAAATGGACAACATGCTTGTCCTTCTAACATAGAGAGTATGAATACATTTTTCTTTTTGAAGGCGAGGGTTTGTCCCACTGAAAGTCTTTTTTTTTTTCAGTTCCTGTGGCATTGGTTAGGCATAATGTTGTTGTTTCTTATCCCCTTGTGTAAAGATTACACAAATTCCATGAGTTCATGCTCCTCGAGCTGTTTTATGATGAGCAGCGGTCTCTCCCAAAGGTCCTGTTTAGTGCATCTAATGCAAGCCAAAATGTGTTCTGGAGCTGCAGGTACCAAACTACATTTTGGGCATTGGTTAGGCATAAAAGTTCCAATTAGGTAACTGTACATATCTATACAGTTCTTCAATATGGCTGAATTTTGTGTAGAATCAATCTAGAAAGCTCCTATACTTCCAGAGCAACAAAGTTTTTTAAATTCCATTATAAGAATTTGGTATAGAATTATTATTATCCCTAGTACAATGTGGTACAGGCCATGATATTCATGGTGAGTAGAAGTTGGAAACTGCTTTTACTCTTAAGTGCACTACAGCCTTGTTTGGTTACTTGCACTTGTGGTGAGATTGGACTTTTGCAAGAATCAGGGAGCCATTAGAGCACTTTTTTTTTTTAAAGAAATAGAAAAAAGTGCCTAAAAAATGCGGTATTCGATCTCGGGACATAGCGGTCAAAAACCAAAATTTTAAATCACTCATCTCTTACTCTTATGAATAACTAAAAAGTAAAAGACTAAAGAGTCTAGCATCAGTATCACTATAAAAGGAAGTTCCATAAATGCAATATAACAGCGGTATGGTAGATTAAACTGGTGAAACCGCTGGGAGGGTTCACCACTGATGAGCCAGGCCCTCTCTTAATTTTTCCATTACAGTAAGGGCAGTAGAAATTGTTTAATTTTCAAAGGAATCCTACGTGTCTATAATAGTTTTGAATATTCATAACTAAAAAGTTGTTAAACCAACTGTAAATTTTTTTAAAGAGGAGTATGATGTCTCTCACAGCTGAAGACTTACGCAGTATCATTGAGAAGGCTGGATGTACTTTCCGCTGCTGCGCTATCCGGAGGCTGGTCCTGCGCTGCGGAGGAAGTACTCGCGGATGGAGTGGTTTTCTTGGCGGTTGAAGGCTTCGCTGGAGGTTTCTTCTTGCGCTTGGCGATATCTGAGGCAGTCTCTCCGCTGACATCGGGTGGCATGCTGGCCCAGAGCTGTTCAATCAAGGTCTGGGTGTCCATTAGTTCTGCCGGTGTCGGGGGGAGAGGCTGGGGTCGAAGGGACTTCAGTTTCTCAATGATCTCCAACCTCTGGGAGCTCATCTTGGACTGCTTCTCTCTGATCTACAGTCACACGGTCAACACCTTGGTTGATGGAATCTACAAATGGGGCTTCAAACAATTACATTATTTTTTCGGGAGGAAAAAAACAAACTGGCCAATACAATAGAACCTCCATGAGAAGACACTCCCAATACACCTCTCTAGAAAGCATTCCCAAAATTACCATTTTTACTATATAGCAACTCTGTTTAGAGAACAATTCTCCCTAAAGAACACTTTGCATAACACTCAACTAGGTGTTGTCCTTTACAGAGAGATAGTTCAACTGTATTTTGATATATATATTTTGTATCCTATATACAGTAAAACCCCGCTAATACGAACCCTGGGTATAACGAACCTTCTCTTATAACGAACCTACGCCGATTCCCAATTCCATTCCATTGAAAATACCATCGTTATAACGAACTTTGCGATTTTTAGAATAACGAACTACCCATATAACGAACCTATTTCGGGTCCCAAAATGATAAAATCTATTAAAAATACTATGCTTATAACGAACTTAGAATTGTAATTTAAAAAAAAAATTAAAAAACAAAATTTTGAGCATGTTTCAGCTCGCGGATCGCAATTTCAAAACAATAAATTTAGCAGCATTGTTTGTTTTGAATTTTGCACTTTATTTTTGCTGTATGTTGTATAAATTTTTACACATTATACTTTTTATTAAATAGAATATATTTGCATCCATTAAATTTGAAATATAAAAAATGCAAATGGCTTCCAAAATGAAGAAAACAAAGGCATTTTAAAAACAAAAGCATTATTTATTTAAAAAAATAAAAGGCCATTTTCAGAACTTTTCAAAGTGAAACAACATAGGCAAAATGTTAAGAACATATTAAAATAAGAGAATATAACTTTATTATTATAAAAGATAAAATATAAAGTTATTAAAAATTGTTACAAAGAGGAATCAACCTCAACTTTTGCCGCGATCGCGATCGTACGTTTTAGGGCTAAAAAAAAAATAAAAGTCCAAATAAACGGTCCCGTGATGAAACAAAAATTATTTTTATGCCATTAACTATGGTGATTTTAAAGTCAGCAATGTTTTGTATGGCAGGTTTAAAAAAAAAAAAAAAAAAAAAACGAAATCTAGACCTTGAAGAATATGGGGGAACATGAAATGGAAGAAAAACACTAACTTTATTTGAATGGTGCAATGCTTGGAAGAATGCTTTGAAACAACAAAGTATTAGAACCATTTTTTCAAGTAAAAATTGTATTATATAATGTGATAATGATGTTTTAAAATCATTTCATATCTTTGAATATATATTTAATAAAACTTTGCCTAGGATTTGTCTTGATTTTTAACTTAGACATAGAGGTACATGTATGTTAATGATAAGAAGAACCTATCATCTAATGATTTCTATTATTATTCAGTATTAATATAAGGAAATTAGTCAATTAAGGGAATTAAAATAAAGTGACCACTATTAAGAGGAAGCCTCTTCTTGTGTGTATGGCTGTTTTTTAATTATACGGTCTAAAATTTTTGAAAAGTAAAAAAAAAAATAGCCAAACCGTGGCTATAGTGAACCAAAAGCTCTGTCCCATTGGGGTTCACTATAGAGGGGTTTTACTGTATGTAAATGGGAGTTCGACTTTTTCACATACAAATGTGCCAGAGCCCAGTTTGGTTACTTGCACTCGTTGGTGGGGTTGTACTTTTGCTAGAATCAGGGGGCCATTGGAACATTTTTTAAATTCGAAAAAGCGCTCAATGCGGGGATTCAATAGCGGGTTGTAATGGTTGAAAACAGACAGTTTAGACCACTTGTTTACCTACCACCCTGCCATATTAGTTTTTTTTTTTTTTGCTTATCCCTAGTACATGTGGTACAGGCCATGATAATCATGGTGGTGCATTAGATGCACTAAACAGGACCTTTGGGAGAGGCCGCTGCTCATCATAAAACAGCTCGAGGAGCATGAACTCATGGAATTTGTGTAATCTTTACACAAGGGGATAAGAAACAACAACAACAACATCATGTTTCTTATCCCAACATCATGGTGGGTAGAAGTAGGTGACTGTTTTTACTGTAAGTGCACCACATGTCTACACGCGTGAAAAGCAGTTCGACTTTGCACTTGCCACATTAGTGGTTGCACCAAGTGGTGTCACACAGATAAGGAAGATATTCGATTCGTCTGAAAAGTAAAAATGTAAAGCTTGCTCAAATCTCCTTTTAAAGCCCTTTATAATTCTAAAAGGGAGTTGTTGGATGAATGGTCTAAACCATTGCCCAATGTGGGATTCGATCCTGGGTTGTACCAGTCGCAAACCAACAGTTTAGATCACTCTTCCACCAACAGCTGAAAGTTTTAAATGCCTCTCACTTACCTGACCGAGTCGCAACAGACAGGAATGTTGCAACCTGTTCAGTTGGTCCATGTAGCTTTGTACAGTCTGCGCTTGGACAAGGAGATCGTTATCCATGCGCGACAGTTCAATGAGCTGGTCGTGGAGGGAGGGTGGGTCATCTGGGAGCTCCGCAGGTGGCGGGGAAGGTACAGCCGCCGGCTCTACCGTACTCTGCATCTCCGTTGTCTGCTGAGGTTGTTCTGGGGCAGGATTGGTGACTGAAGTCCCTTTGTTGAGGAAAAACTCCTGGATCCTCTGTGTCTCCGACAACATCGAGGCTGGACATACACAGGGAATCTCCTGTTTTAACAGAGAATGGAAAAAAGGCATTGTGTTGAGGCACAATTTGGATTATAGATTATAAACACAAGGTAATAAGTTCACACAATTCGATAAAATAATCCCTTGAATCAATATTAAAACAAGAACATTCCAGGAAAAAGTTTCTTTTTATTTTTATCATTGTCATTCCCCCCCCCCCCCCCCCCCCCCCCTGGATGCTTAATGTTCTTGTTTTTAACAAGGTAATAAGACCAAATTCAAATAAATAAATAGTGTGTGAAGTTTCGGTAACAGAAGATGGTAACAACGCTGTTACCAAAACGTCACACACTATTTATTTATTTGGATTTGGTCTTATTACCTTGTGTTTAGGCATTGTGTTGTGTGACTGACGGTGATCAGAGGTGTTGTTGTTTCTTATCTCCTTGTGTCAAGATTACTTTTTTTGTTTCCTTATCCCTAGTACACGTGACACAGGAGGCCATGGTAATCATGGTGGTTAGAAGTAGACGAATGCTTTTACTGGAAGTGCACCACATGTCTACATATGTGAAAAGCAGTTTGACTTTGCACTTACAAATGTGCCAGAGCCCTGTTTGGTTACTTGCACTCGCTGGTGGGGTAAAGATAACATGAATTCCAAGAGTTCATGCTCCTCAAGCTGTTTTATGATAAGCAGCGGCCAAAGGTCCTGTTTAGTACCTCTAATGCAAGTCAAAATGTGTTCTGGAGCTGCAGGTGCCAAGGGGTGTTGTTAAAGAGTATATATAAAAGTGATAAGGCACACTATTTAGAGTAGAGATAATAAACACAAGGTATTAACACCAAATCTAAATAAATTAATAGTGTGTGGTGTTTCGGTAACAATGCTGTTACCGAAACGTCACATACTATTAATTTATTTAGATTTGGTCTTATTTTTTGTAGTATTTTTTAAAAATAAAAAGGTGAAATAATAAACAATATTTTGTATAACTATTAAATAGTATATGTGATATATTTTCTCATTCAGTACTTTTCTCTGATGATGGTAACAATGCTGTTACCGAAATGTCACACACTATCTATTTATTTGGATTTAGTCTTATTACCTTGTATTTATAATCTATAATTCAAATTGTGCCTTATCATTCTAATGACTCATGGAGACAAAACTTAAGGAAGTTGTACCTTTTAGCATGTATATCAGGATTCAGACAATAACTCTGAAAGATATTACAGTGACCTTTACACGAGATAAGGTGTGAACAAAATTGCCTTGTCTCCTTCAAAAAAAAAAAAAAAGATGAATGGCAACATCAAAGACTTTCTACTTCCTTAAGTTTTGTCCATGAGTGTATACAGTAGAACCTTCAAGAAAGGACAACCTTTCTACAAAGGACAGTTTTATTACCCAAATTACCATTTTTACCAATTAGCTGCAATTCTCCGGTAAGAGAACACACCTCTATCTACCTCTAAAAGACACTTTGAGTGTGTGCAACTTAGGTGTTGTCTTTTAGAGAGAAGTTCAAGTGTACAGGTGACAAAGAGTTGAATCCTTACCTGGAATGGAAGTAGATTTAGAAAAAGCCTGTGAAGTGGAGGGGAGAGGTTCTGTGGGTTCTTTCTTGATGTTGCTAGGAGCTATTATGTCATTGTCGGCCTGGATCACAGAAGCCTTGGTCAATGGGATGGACAAGTGGCAGTCAGAACTTACCGTGGCCTCACTCCCCCCCTTTACTGGAATCCTTGTCACAATCCATCGGCTCTTGTTTGACGATAGGAGTCTCGGTGGACGGTGGAGGGGTTTCTTCACCTGAGCTCTGGGAGGATTTCTTGCCGGAATTTTTCGTTTCCTTCTCCAGTTCCTTGAGGAGTCCTGTGAAGAGATTTCTGGGGACATCCTTGGCAGCCACTTCAGACACCAGTTTCTGGGATGGCTTGAAAGAGCCTCGAAGCAAGGCGTTCTCCTTCATGACATTCTGCAGAAGCAGCTGTCCCTTCCGGTTGCTTTTGTTGTTGATCAGGTCGCTCACCTTCTTCCTGTCAAACATGGGGGGTCTGGAGGGAGGTTTTTCCCTTTCGGAGGACCCAACTCTGGCTTGCTCAATCTCTATTTCATCAGATTCCTCGACCACCGGGCTCGGTTTTGGGTTGGATTTCTTGTGGGATTCTGGAGGCTGAGGGTTGGGTGTTTTTTCCACAGCTTTGGATGACAATGGTCCACTGCTGATCTTCTTCGGGTTAGTCTTTGAGGAAGGTTGGGACTTTGGAGTGGAGGGGTTATCTGACTTAGGCGGGTTACTAGCGGAAGACTTTTCTTTCGGACTCTTTTCAGGGACAGACTCCTTTGACACAGGTGGAGTTGTGACTCGGGGGTTCAGTGAGGCTGAAGACAGGTTGTAGGAATGGAGAGGAAGGTCTTCCAGCTTCCTTAGCAGGACTTTGGGGTTCTTCATGAGCTTGCTATCAAGTTGCTGCTGCTTGTGCACCAATGCCGCCGGGTTGGAGCTCTTTTTCTTGAGAGAAGAGGAGTCTGGTTCGTCTGGAGTGGCGGAATAACACACCTGGACTTTCCTCTGAGCCTCGTTCTGGATGGTGATGTTGATGTTGTCCAGGGTGCGGCCCTGGATGTTGATAACCGGAGTATCCTCCTTGGGAGGAGTCACTTCTTTCTTTATTTCCTCAATAATGATGGGCCTACTGGACTCATCATCATCACTCTCATCATCACTCAGGACTATCACCTCAATTTCTTCCCCTTCTTTCTTGTTGTCTTCCTTACTAGTAGTGTCCGGAGTTGTCTCCTTAGCTTCCTTGTTTGCAGTTTCTTCTTCTTTGGTGTCCTCACCATCCTTTGGCTGAGTCACTTGCTCCTCCTGGGTGGTTGGGGAGGCTGGGGTTGATGGCAGGGGGGAAGCAGGGGAGGGATTAGCTGCCGTGGTGCTGCTGTTATAGCGTAGAGTGTTCAGTAGGTTATCCACCTGGGGCTCGATGTTCTCATCCGTTAGGGATGGCTTGGGGGGTTTGGGAGAAGTTGGCCGAGCTGAAGGAGGATCCTTATGGACAGGTGGCTGAGGAGGTGGAGGAGGGATGTAAGGAGGGAAAGGTCTGGGGTGGTAGGAGGAGCGTTTCCACCCGGGACGAGGCCTGTTGTAAGAGGTCCTGTTGGTCTGGAAGCGCTGAGGACCTGCAGGCCCCCCTAGGGGATAGCTAGATTGCCAGTTGTAATCTCCCCGCTGAGGTTTCCAGTAGGAGGAGTCGGGAGGTGGGAGAATGCCATTGATGGGAGGTCTCATGCTGCACATCCATACTGGCCATTAACATCTTTGATTCAACACTGTGAGGGATCACAATATTTGAATTCAAAGTTGATTATAGTCGGTTAAATTAAATACTCTGCTGTTATTGTTTCTTATCCCCTTGTGCAAAGATTACATAAATTCCATGAGTCAATGCTCCTTGAGCTGATCTCATGAAATGGAGTGTAGGGGTGAAGCTTTCGTTGATCATAGCACCATGATCCAGGCACATTTGAAAGTCACTTGCACAGTGAAAGTCTGACTTTGCCTGTAATTTGAGGCTGTTCCTAACATGGACACAATCACCTTTGCTGCCGATTCTAGTCTGTTAATTAAAGAAAATCACTCTGCTGTTATTGTTTCTTATCCCCAGTGCAAAGATTACACAAATTCCATTAGTCAATGCTCCTCTAGCTGATCTCATGAAATGAAGTGTAGGAGTGAAGCTTTCATTGATCATGGCACCATGATCCAGGCATACATTAGTGAAAGAGTGACTTTGCCTGTAATTTGAGGCTCTGTTCCTAACATGGACACAATCACCTTTGCTACAGATTCTAACATGAGTACAGACCTCCGTATCCCTGTAGAGGACCCCTCCCTTTCTTGTGTCTATCAATCGGTTAAGTTGAACTCAGAATTTTTAAATTCCAACAATGCTGCTGTTGGTCCTCATTTGTTCTGCATATCTGAAAGTTATTCCCCTATCCACCACCTGGGAACGAGCCCTGTAGCAGTTAGCTCTACTGAGTCAGAAAATCATCCTTAAAGGAATTATATACAGTGTACTCCGCTTATAACGAAGTCGCATTATCCATGACAATCACTTTGTTATATCCGAAGTTTGTTATATCCGCAGTTGGAAAAAAAAATGTTTTGTACCAATTTTATAATTTTATTAATTAGATCTTCTCAGAGTTCTTTATTATGGTGCTGAGCGACGACTGTGGGATATTATGTTTCTGGGCAACATCTGTCTTTTTCTTCTTCTCCACTTCAATCTCTCTTAGGATTTGCAGCTTGACTGACAGAGATAGTGAGTTTCTTGTTTGTTTTCGTTCTCCTGCCATGGTAAACGTTAATAAAATATAAGCGTTTATTAAACAATTTAATTTTGTTTAAATAATGTAAAAAAAAAAATACTTATAATATGTTTGCATATTTTAAAATTGTATATTATTAACTTATTTGTTGTGTATCATTAAATTTGTGTCATTCACACGTTGTAATTTGATATATATTATGCATAATATATTAGTCAATTATAATGGTAAATGAGAAAACTTCGTTATAAACGGATAAAATAAAAAATTATACATGCAAATCACTTCGTTATAAGCGAAAATTCTTTATATCCGACTTCGCAATATCCAGAGTTCTTTTAATGGTTTAAGCCCTTCTTTTCTTTCGTGCAGACAATTTCATTCGCTATATGCGGAATTTCGCTATAACCGACTTTGTTATAAGCGGAGTACACTGTATATAAAAAAAAAGGTTGAATTAAAGAGTTTATTTGTTAAATAGCAGTGTAAGGCTATTCTATATTTGTGTGGGGGGGTGTAGACAGGGAGACTGGAGGACACCCACAACCTGGGTCCACCCCATCATCTTTCTGACCCACAACTGGAACCTGATCTATAGAAACAAGAAAATAAGACCTAATCCAAATAATTTAATAGTGTGTGACGTTTCGGCAACAGCATTGTTACCATCATCAGACAAAATAATTTTTTAAAAATCAAAAATGGTAACAATGCTGTTATTGAAACGTCACACACTATTATTTATTTGGATTAGATCTTATTTTCTTGTATCTATAATCTATAATCCAAATTGTGCTTTATCACTGATCTATAGTTGAATATTAAAATTAACAAAACAATTAATGAAACAAATTCCATCTTTTTAGTGTAGCATACACAATAGAACCTCCATGAGAGGACACTCCTGCTAGAAGACACCTCTCTATAAAGGACAGTTTTCATTGTCAAAATGAACTTTTTTACTATTCAACAACTCTCCAGTAAGAGGACACCTCTCTATAAAGGACAGTTTTCATTTACAAAATTACCATTTTTACTATTCAACAACTCTCCAGTAAGAGGACACCTCTCTATAAAGGACAGTTTTCATTGTCAAAATTAACTTTTTTACTATTCAACAACTCTCCAGTAAGAGGACACCTCTCTATAAAGGACAGTTTTCATTGTCAAAATTAACTTTTTTACTATTCAACAACTCTCCAGTAAGAGGACACCTCTCTATAAAGGACAGTTTTCATTGTCAAAATTAACTTTTTTACTATTCAACAACTCTCCAGTAAGAGGACACCTCTCTATAAAGGACAGTTTTCATTGTCAAAATTAACTTTTTTACTATTCAACAACTCTCCAGTAAGAGGACACCTCTCTATAAAGGACAGTTTTCATTGTCAAAATTACCTTTTTTACTATTTAACAACTCTCCAGTAAGAGGACACCTCTCTATAAAGGACAGTTTTCATTGTCAAAATCACCATTTTTACTATTCAACAAATCTTTGGTAACAGGACACCTTTTCATAAAGGACAGTTTTGCTCTGCAACTAGGTGTTATCCTTTACAGAAGAGAGGTTTTACTGTATAAGCAGAGAATCTGTTAGGTTAAATTTGTGAAACCGCTGGGAGGTTTCACCACTGATGAGCCAAGCCCCTCCCAATATTTTTTTTTTCATCGCAGTAAGGACAGTAGAAGTTTGTTATATGTTTGAAAGAAACATTCGTGACTTAATGTTTTCATTTCCAATATGTCAATAAAATTTAAACATTTTTGACGCGTATGATTCTTTTAAAAAAATAAATCAATTTTCTACTGCTTTCTTTTGCTGCAATGATAAAATAGTAGGAGAGGCCTGGCTCATCAGATGGTGCACTAATGCATCATATAAAAATTATGTTGTCTATATGCAAAATGAGTATCAAAATTCAAAACTATTATAGACAGCGTATAATTATTTTTAAAATAAAACAAATTTCTACTGTCCTTACTGAAATGGAAAAATTAATGGGAGGGCCTGGCTCATCAGTGGTGAACCCTCCAAGCATGAGCCAGGTCCCTCTCATTAATTTTTCCATTGCAGTAAGGACAGTAGAAATTGTTTTATTTTAAAAAGAATCATACGCGTCTATATAATATAATGCGGCTTGTGATTGTAAAACGACATTTGAAAACCATCCCGCATGTGTTTCTTTTCAACGAAAAATCAAAACCCATTTCAAAGAGAAATAACGATTATTTCCCATCCCTGGACACTTTTATTTTTCCGTCTATCATTACTCTTCACGATTCATCTTTTCATACCTCATCCATAAGGTTGGAAATAATCGTTATTTCTCCTTGAAATGGGTTTTGATTTTTCGTTGAAAAGAAACACATGCGGGATGGTTTTCAAATGTCGTTTTACAATCACAAGCCACATTATATTATATAGATGCGTATGATTCTTTTTAAAATAAAACAATTTCTACTGTCCTTACTGCAATGGAAAAATTAATGAGAGGACCTGGCTCATGCTTGGAGGGTTCACCACTGATGAGCCAGGCCCTCCCATTAATTTTTCCATTTCAGTAAGGACAGTAGAAATTTGTTTTATTTTAAAAAGAATTATACGCATCTATAATAGTTTTGAATTTTGATAACAGATGGGGCGCTAATGCATCATAAATATGAGTATGGAAAGAAGGAGGGTACATACTCTCCGTTCGCCGGTTCATCGTGTCTCATGACAGCATTTTTGTGTCGCTTGCCGTTGAGGTGCATGTCGAAGTGTTCCTTCTTTTGGACGGACACTTGGCAGGGTGCCACAAAAGAAATGATTCAGTTTATCTTTATCTCCGTTCACCTTCCTGCCAATATCACAAAGTTCAAAGTGAGGACACCATTTAACTAGCATCATTCCCACACACAAACAGCTTTTAAAAATAAAGACAACAATCAAATGTCTTTAAACACAAGGTAATAAGACCAAATCCAAATAAATAAATAGTGTTTGACGTTTCGGTAACAGCGTTGTTACCATCTTCAGTAGGCTTATTGAGAGATTTGAAAAATTTGGTTGAATTAAAGGAGATGTTGAATTAGATACAAGAAAATAAGGCCTAATCCAAATAAATAAATAGTGTATGATGTTTTCAGTAACTGCGTTGTTACCATAATTTCTTTTGTCTGATGATGATAACAACGCTGTTACCGAAACGTCACACGCTATTTATTTATTTATTTGGATTTGGTCTTATTACCTTGTGTTTATAATCTATAATCCAAATTGTGCCTTATCAAATGTCTTTAACACTCCCCAAGAGATCAGAATTTTCAGTCGAATTAGAGAGAGAGATTGAAACAACTTTATTAAATCATTTATATAAGGTTATATGAGGTTAAAAACAATATTGAATAAAAAGGGATGAAAATAAGTATAAATACAGTGGACCCTCGGTTTACGAGCACCTTGGAGTACGAGCTTTTAGCAGTACGAGCAAAATTTTTTGAAAAATTTTACCTCGGATTACGAGTGAAATTTCGCATTACGAGCAACTCGTGATGGTTGCCCGTAATCGTGATGGATGAAAATTCACTGGGATCCCTCCCTTCAGATCAGATTCGGGAAATATGTAAAATGTGGGAAACTGTGCAATTGTTCGTAGCAAGAAGAATTGCCCAAGTTTCAATTATTAAAAATAAGAAATTAGTTTCGCACTATGAGCGTTTTGGAGTACGAGCATGGCTCTGGAACGGATTATGCTCGCAAACCGAGGGTCCACTGTATATGAAAATTATAAATATACAGTTAAACCTGTCTATAGCACCTCCTCTAAATAGCGCCCGATTTTAAATACATAGTACGATGCGATTTACATTAAAAGTGACCTGTCTATAGCACCACCTCTCTATAGCACTCTATTTTGGTGAGTCCTAAGAGCTATAGACAGGTTTAACTGTATATTGTTGTGTATCGATCAGTAGCCGACCGATGGTTGGTACACATGACCGTAAAAATGATTATTATCAGAGAGTAAAACAAGGTAATAAGACCAAATAAATAAATAGTGTGTGACGTTTCGGTAACATCGTTGTTACCATCTTCAGACAAAAGTACTGGATTTGGTCTTATTACCTTGTGTTTATAATCTATAATCCAAATTGTGCCTTATCAATTTTATCAGAGAGAAACGGCACCACAGAGATGATAGGTATAAATTGTATTTGACCAGTGACCACTACTTCATGACAGCAATGTGTTAAGTACAATGTGCCCATAATCAAATAATCTTTGACTTGTTTGGATCTCTACCCAGCGATTGAGATAGATCTAGCCACAGCTCCAACCCCTCTTACAACCCGGCCCAACAAGATCCCCGAACTTAATGACCTTCCTGGACTGGACCACAAGCCCAGCACTGCACCAAATGACCCTTACATCCCCGCCCTTGTCTCATCAATATAAAATACTAGCGGATGTACCCGGCTTCGCCCAGGTTTTTCTCGAGGGAATGTTTGTAGTCTAGTAATAAGAAAATATACTACACCTAAAAACTATCAGAGAAAAGAGAAACCACGGAAGGTGAACAGAAAAATGCTTACAATGGATGTTATGTTTACGATATCAAGTTAAATAAAAACAAAGATAAAATTTGCATATGTTGGTCACTATAAATTTGTATATTTGTTAGGCGAAATTAGAAACATGATAAAACAATTGGGTATTTAAAAACAAATGTAGAAATAAAAGTTGAAGTATAATAAACAATGTTAAAGATTAGTTTTAATTATTAATCAAGATTGTGTGTGAATATGTGAGAAAGATGTAATATCGTTGTTGTTTTTTTGGCCGACTGTTTTACATATGGTGTTATCTTAAAATTGTTTGTTTTGAATATTTTTTAGATTGAGATTATTAGCTAGTATGTAAAAAAATTAACTCTGTTGAAATTTAATTTTGTATTTATATATAAATAAAATTAACTCTGTTGATTATTTTTTTGTATTTAATCGATAACAGCGAAGTTACGCATGTTAATGTTAGGAAATATATTTTGATGTTAAGCAAAACCTGCTCCATCTCGTTTTACATAAATGTTGAAAATTTGGTTGAAATTGATGCATTGTAACGAAAGTTTTTAGTGATGTCCACTTATGAAATTTCCATTTTATTAATATAGATACAAAGTCTTCATTGGTAGCTCCCATCGCGGGGAAAAGACTCCGCAAACCAATGGACTGCAAGAGTTCTTTTTCCCACAGGTGGGCAGGTCAATGTGATGGCTGGTGTTTCTCATCTCAAGAGGGTCTGTTGTTGAATTATAGTCAGTTCAATGGGAAGGGAAAAAAAAATACCCTTTTTTCATTGGGATTGGAAGGAAAAAAATCAGTTGAATTAAAGGATAAAGGTATAAACACAAAGTATTAAGACCAAATCCAAATAAATAATTAGTGTGTGATGTTTCAGTGCTGTTACCATCTTCGTCAAGGTAATCCCCAATTCTAGTCCTTTGAAATTATCCTTATTATCAAAAAAAAAAAAAACCTGATATTTTTGAAATAACAAACTACCCCTATAATGAACTTAGTTATAAAAGTCCCAAAAAATAATATATTATAATTAAAATACTAGGCTTATAACAAACTAAGAATTGTTGTTTCAAAAAAGTTTCATTGTTGCAGATAAAATGGTCATTGTTGTGAGTAAAGTTCCATTGTTGGCAGCAGTTTCATTGTTGCAGATAAAAGTAGTCGTTGTTGTTTCTAAAGATTGTTGTGGGTATAGTTTCATTGTTGGGGATAAATTACCTTTGTTGTAAATAAAATTTCATTGTTGGGGATAATTATTGTTGTGGGCAAAGATTCATTGAAATTTTATCCACAACAATAACTATCCCCAACAATGAATCTTTACACACAACAATAATTATCCCCAACAATGAAATTTTCCATAACAATTTTCCAACAATAAATTGTCATTGTTGTGGATAAAATTTCATTGTTGGGGATAGTTTTTATTGTGGGTAAAGTTTCATTTTTTGGGATAAATTGTCATTGTTGTGGATACAATTTCATTGTTGGGGATAGTTTTTGTTGTGGGTAAAGTTTCATTGTTTGGGATAAATTGTCATTGTTGTGGATAAAATTTCATTGTTGGGGATAGTCATTGTTGTGGGTAAAGTTTCATTGTTTGGGATAAATTGTCATTGTTGTGGATAAAATTTCATTGTTGGGGATAGCTTTTTGTTGTGGGTAAAGTTTCATTGTTGTGAATCAATTTTAATTGTTGGGACAAAGTAGTCATCCTTGTGGGTTTTATCTTGTGGGATTTATTGTTGGGATAGCCATTGTTGTGGGAAAAGATTCATTGTCACTAATAAAGTTTAATTGTTGCAAATAAAGTTTCATTGTTGCAAATAAAAGAATAATTGTTGCAGATAAATTCATTGTTGCATATAAAGTGTCATTGTTGGGAGAATAAATAATCATTGTTTTTGGTAAAGATCCATTGTTGCCATAAAGTTTCATTGTTAGGGATATAATCATTGTTGTAGATAAAGTAATCATAATTGAGAATAAACAGTCGTTATGGTGAGTATAGATTCATTGTTGTGTGGATAAAGATTTATTGTGGGTTTTCTAATTTCAGCAAAAAGTTTCAGCTCACAGATCGCAAGTTGAAAACAATAAATTTGGCGAATTGATTATTTACATTCATCTATGAATCACATTCTCTATTTAAAAAAAAAAATCAGTAATTATCAAAGCTTTTTAAAAGTGGAACAACACAGACAAAAGTTCGAGACAAGTTAAAAAAAATAAGAAAATGTAATATTTTGCCTATGAGAAATAAAAGGCTATAAAAATTGCAATAAGAGGAATTGACACCAACTTTTTCCATGATTTAGCCGTGTTAGCATACCCTTTCAGAAGTGTTCTATATCTAGCTAGTTTAACCTGAGCTAAGAAGTCGGTGGACGAGTGGTTAAAACTGTTGATTCCTGACAGCCATGAACCCGGGATCGAATCCCGCATTGGACACTTGTTTTTTTTTTTTGCTTATCCCTAGTACACGTGGTACAGGCCATGATAATCAAGGAGGGTAGTTAGCGACTGCTTTTTACTGTAAGCGCACCACATGTCTACACATGTGAAAGCAGTTCGACTTTGCACTTACTAATGTGCCAGAGCCCCGTTTGGTTACTTGCACTTGCTGGTGGGGTTGGACTTTTGCAAGAATCGGGGGGGCCATTGGAGCATTTTTTTTTTTTTTTTAAACAGAAAAAAGTGTCCAATGCGGGAATCGAACCCGGGTCCTAATAATGGTCGAAAACCAAATGGTTTAACCAGCCTCCCACCGACCCCCTTTTTTGGGGGCTCGTCCACTTTATTTTAATATGTGAATAACCTTCACATATATTATTCATTAGATAATAAAAAGACCTATATTGAATTGAATATAAGATTTATTTTGCCAATATTTCGGCTGGCTGAACACCAACCTTTATCTAGGCATTACATTTTTGTATACACAAACAGTTTGTGTATACAAAAATGTAATGCCTCGATTAAGGTTGGTGTTCAGCCAGCTGAAATATTGGCAAAATAAATCTTTTATTAAATCCAATATAGGTCTTTTTCAAATTACAAAACTATTTTAGACGCGTAATATTCTTTTTAAAATAAAACAATTTCTACTGCCCTTACTGCAATGGAAAATTAAAGGGAGGGCCTGGCTCATCAGTGGTGAACCCTCCCAGCGGTTTCGCCAGTTTAATCTACCATACTGCTGTTATATTGCATTTTTGGAACTTCCTTTTATAGTGATACTGTTGTTAGACTCTTTATTTTAAAAAGAATATTACGCGTCTAAAATAGTTTTGTAATTTGATAACAGATGGCGCACTAGTGCATCGTAATATGCCTTTTTATTATCTAATGAATTAAATAGGGATTGCTCTATTTTTTTTTTGCTTATCCCTAGTACACGTGGTACAGGCCATGATAATCATGGTGGGTAGTTAGCGACTGCTTTTTACTGTAAGCGCACCACATGTCTACACATGTGAAAGCAGTTCGACTTTGCACTTACAAATGTGCCAGAGCCCCGTTTGGTTATGTTAAAATGGCAATTCTCTCGGATTTCATGATATAATTGTTTTGACCAGTGACCTGTTGCTCTGTGGTGTGTTGCGGTGTATATATGGATGGAGTATCGTTGTTAGTTAGTTAGTTGTGTTATCTTACCGTGATCGGTTTAATAAAATCCTCCGGTGTTCAGTGCCCTCTCATATCTTCCTCCTTTTTCAACAGGTTATGGGCCCAGGATTACTTTAAAGAAATTGTAGCATCAAGAAAGTATTCAAAATGTCAAGCCTTTATCAAATAGAAAAATTAAATTCTGAAAATTTTGAAACATGGACGATGCAAATGAAAATGATTCTTATCCATTCTGACCTTTGGGAATATGCAAATAGCATAAGAATCAAGCCTGAAACCGAAGTAGAATCCAACGAATGGGAGAAGAACGACCAGAAGGCGCTGGCTACTATAGTCCTAAGTTTGAGCCCTCCAGAAATAATACATGTTAAAAAATGCACAACTTCTGCAGAAGCATGGAAAAATTTCAATAAAGTGCATCAACCAAAAGGGCCTGCAACTAAGGTTTTCCTTACGAAACAGTTGATCCTCTTGAAGATGAATCCTAATGAAAGGCTGCAGGACTACCTTAACAAGTTCAGCAGTTTAGCTGACAGGCTGAGTGAAATGGATGCTCAAGTCCCAGAGGACTTCCTTTCTATCCTTTTATTATGTAGCCTTCCAGAGAGTTATGAAGGATTTAGAACAGCGATAGAAACTAGGGACGAACTGCCTAGCTTTGAGGCTTTAAAAGTGAAAATGCTGGAGGAGGAAATTAGGCAAACTCAATTGAACGGCACAACTAATACCGAACAAGCTTTCCTTGGAAACCCAGAAAGAAAGAATTTGCCCAGCACATCAAAACCAAAGCCAAAGGGATTCCCATTTAGCTGCCACTTCTGTGGAAAAAAGGGGCATAAAGCTGCCGACTGCAGAAAAAGAAAGTCCAGGAACCCTAAAAATGAAATGGTTGCGTCCTTTGGGACAAAATATTTGAGCAAACTTGGCGCAAATGAATGGTGTCTGGATAGTGGCGCAACTGCCCACATGTGCAGCTCAAGAGACTCATTCGATCATTTTGAGGAGACTGCACCAGTGAAAATTACACTGGCCAATGGTGGATTCATTGAAGCTCTGGGAAAGGGGTAGGTAAAATTGGAATGTTCGGGTAAAAACGGACCTGTAACCCTATCCTTAGAAGATGTGCTGTTTGTACCTAGATTAAATGGAAATCTATTTTCTATCAGTAAGTGCACAAGTAAATTTAATGTCGTTAATTTCAAGCACAGAAAGGCTGAAATAGTGAATTTGCATACAAAAATTTGCATACAGGCCTATGAAAGGAATAGACTTTACATCTTAGGTCAAATCAATTGTCCTAAGGCATTAGCGACAAGAGAAATTTGCATAGCTGGAGAGAAAAATTACGAAAAATGGCATAGTAGATTTGGCCATTTAAATTTGCAAGATCTCAAAAAGCTAAAAATGCAAAATATTGTATACGGCCTGCCAATTTTTGATGTTAAAAATTTTACCTGTGAAGTTTGTTTGAAAGGTAAACAAACAAGGCTACCTTTTCAGAAAGAGTCTTTTACAAGATCAAGGGAACCACTGGAGCTGGTTCATACTGACATTTGTGGTCCCATGAGAACAAAATCATTGGGTGGCGCCCTTTATTTTTCAACATTTATTGATGACTTCTCAGGATTTATCTTCACATTTATAATGAAATCAAGAAGTGAAGTATTCAAAGGATTTAGAATATTCAAAAGTTATGCTGAGAAACAAACCGGAAAAAGGTTGAAATGTATTAGAAGTGATAATGCGCCTGAATACCTTAGCAAAGAGTTCAAAGATTACCTAGAAGGAGAAGGTATAGGACGTCAGCTCTCTGTAGAATATACACCTCAACAGAACGGTGTCGCTGAGAGAGCGAATAGAACTCTACTGGATATGACTAGGTGCTTCATGATCGAAGGTGATTTACCTGAAACTTTATGGGCTGAACTAATACACACGGCAACTTATATCAGAAATAGATGCCCGAGAAATAACGATTGTAAAACTCCACATGAGTTATTTACCAAAAGAAAACCTGTAGTTTCTCATTTAAAAATTATAGGAAGTAAATCCTTTGCCGTGAATAATAGGCCGAATAGATCTAAATTCGCACCTCGCAGTGAGGAATACAAGTTAATAGGCTATTTCACAGAATCTAAGGCATACAGACTTTGGAAGCCTGGTACACGTACAATTATAAAAAGTAGAGATGTACGTTTTATTGAACCAGAATTATCAAGAATTCGGAATGAAGTCATTGAAATTGATGTTAGTCCACAAAAAGATCCTTTTGTCAAGGAAATTCCTCTAGTTGAAGAAAAGGGAAGCACGTCCGAAGCTAAATCACAAACTGAAATTGAAAGTGAATCGGATCTAGAGATGTCTGATTTAGTGGACGAGCCGTCAGAAAGTGAAGTGGTCATTTCAAGAAGCAGGAAAGGAGGCAGTCTACCTTAGAGCGCTGTTGGATGAGATGGGATTTGGTGAATTGCTGAATGGACCGACTGTTCTGAAGACAGATAACCAGGGTGCTCAACAGCTGGCGAGGAATCCGGTTTATCATGCCAGAACTAAGCATATTGACATCAAATGGCATTTCATCAGAAGCATTTGCAGCGATGGACTTGTCGAGGTCGTCCACACACCAACCCAAGAAAATGTTGCCGACATCCTTACTAAAGGCCTACCAAGGTTTTTGTATGAAAAACACGTCACTGGATTTGGAATGTAGAAATCTGATGAATTGAGAGGAAGTGTTAAAATGGCAATTCTCTCGGATTTCATGATATAATTGTTTTGACCAGTGACCTGTTGCTCTGTGGTGTGTTGCGGTGTATATATGGATGGAGTATCGTTGTTAGTTAGTTAGTTGTGTTATCTTACCGTGATCGGTTTAATAAAATCCTCCGGTGTTCAGTGCCCTCTCATATCTTCCTCCTTTTTCAACAGGTTACTTGCACTCGCTGGTGGGGTTGGACTTTTGCAAGAATCGGGGGGCCATTGGAGCATTTTTTTTTTTTAAACAGAAAAAAGTGTCCAATGCGGGGATCAAACCCGGGTCGTAGTGGTCGTAAACCAAACGGTTTAACCAGCCTTCCACCGACCCCCCTGCTCTATTTTCTAAAATATATTATTCATTGTTGTAAATAACATAAGCTAGGAGGTTGCTCTTTTTGAGCGGCACTTGGTAAAGTTATTTTGGAATTGAACCTAAACTAAAAAATGTCTAAATAGATGTCCATAGGTCCATGATGCAACAAAAGATTTATGCAATGAACTATGATGATTTGGAAGCCAGCAATGTTTTGCATGATAGTTTCAAAACAAAGCGAGATTGTCTTCAAAAGAATATGTGAAAACATGAAATGAAATAAAAACAAAAAATGGAATGGGAAATGGAATGACATATATATATATATTTATTAAGAAAGAAAAAAAAAAAGGCATCTCCTTATAGTGCAACTGAAACTAGTTGATATTTATTCTGATAGATGACGCAAGCCATCAGCAACTTTCAGTTGCACAATAAAGAGATGCCTTTTTTTTTTCTTTCTTAATTTATGCACCTTATCCCATTTTATTGGGAGTACAAATAAGTTTTGAGGATTTGCAAAAGAAGCCACAACAAATATTATATAAATAGCATCAGACCTTGTAAGGTTTCATGTTAAGGCTTCATCATTTCCCCAAAAAAATCAGAAGAAGCCTTTTCACTCAAGTGTAAGGAACTTTTTTTTTGGTGCTCTAACCATGTCAACCTTTTTGCCAACAAAACACAATTTGCGGGAAGCGCTGCTTTTTTGTTTTAATTTGAAGAAAAGTGCAACTGATGGACATCGATTGCTGTGTGAGGCATATGGTAAACATGCTCTATCAATAAAATCATGTGAGTACTGGTTTCGGCGTTTCAAAAGTGGCGATTTTGACACCAGAGACAAAGAACGCGGAGGGAGGCCAATAAAGTTCGAAGACGCTGAGTTGGAGGCTTTATTGGACGAAGATTCAGGCCAAACTCAAGAGGAGCTCGCTGAAGCCTTGGGAGTGACTCAACAAGCGATTTTGAACCGTCTCAAGGTCATGGGTATGGTGCAAAAACAAGGAAATTGGGTTCCATATGAACTCAAGCCAGGAAACATCGAGCGCCGTATTTGCACTTGCGAACTACTGCTCAAAAGACAAAATCGGAAGGGTTTTTTGCATCGAATCGTGACGGGGGACAAGAAGTGGATTCACTACGACAACCCAAAGCGCAGAAAATCGTGGGTTAAGCCCGGTCATGCATCAACTTCAACGGCCAAACCGAATATTCATGGCAAGAAGCTAATGCTGTGCATCTGGTGGGATCAGCTCGGAGTGATCTACTATGAGCTACTTCAGCCTAACGAAACCATCATTGGAGAACGTTACCAACAACAATTGATGCGATTAAGCCGAGCATTGAAGATCAAACGCCCACTATATGCCAAAAGACATGACAAGGTGATCTATCAGCACGACAACGCTCGGCCACATGTTGCAAAGGTTGTCAAGGAGACTTTGGAGGCGCTTCAATGAGTTGTCCTACCCCACCCGCTGTATTCACCAGACATTGCTCCTTCAGACTACCACATGTTCCGTTCGATGACACATGGCCTGGCCGAGCAGCACTTCACTTCTTATGAAGAGGCGAAAAATTGGGTCAATGTTTGGATCGCCTCAAAAGACGAGGAATTTTTTCGACACGGAATCCGTATGCTGCCTGAAAGATGGGAAAAAGTCGTAGCTAAAGATGGACAATACTTTGAATGAAATATATTGTACTGGTTTCTCTGAATAAAGCTTCGAATTTATAAAAAAAATCCCTCAAAACTTATTTGTACTCCTAATAATATCACATTTGTACTATTTTTTAATTTACAGTTAAACCTGTCTATAGCACCCCCTCTTGGGACTCACCAAAAATAGGGTGCTATAGAGAGGGGGTGCTATAGACAGGTCACTTTTAATGTAAATCGCATTGTACTACATATTTAAAATCAGGCGCTATAGACAGGTTTAACTGTATATATATATATAAACATCTTTTAGGAGATTTGATCTTTTCTTCTGGAGTTTGGAGAATAAAGAGATACCAAGTCCATTACAAAAATCCAGCATAACTTGTATCCATTTAAACTAGAAAAACAATTTGGAGAGAGAGGGAAAAAAAATCTAAAAAAAGCGGGATATACTTCACCTCATCATGTCTTGGTTGGGTAAACTATTCACTAGCCAAGGTCTTGGTCTTTCCCTAACACTGAAATTCCAGCAAGTTAGTCACCTGTTTTGCATAATATTTCATTCATAAACACAAGGTAATAAGACCAAATCCAAATAAATAAATAGTGTGTGACGTTTCGGTAACAGCATATTTATTTGGATTTGGTCTTATTACCTTGTGTTTATAAATCTATAATCCAAATTGTGCCTTATCTATTTCATTTATAAATTGATCTCATAATTTAGTCTGTGAAAATAAAAATATTGGACTGGTGACCAAAAAAACAAAACTAAAAATAGATGGCTTAATGTTATGTAGTTATGATATATAATTAATTGTGATGGTTATGTAATTTTGATCTGGAGGCAATTGATGATGGCTTGCACCATCTGCTGATATAAATCTTTAGCTAAATTGAGAATTTGTCAAAAAAAATAAAGATAAAAATACAGTAGAACTATCTCCCTGCAAAGGACAATGCCTAATTGCAGAGCCAAAGTGTTCTTTAGGAAGAGGTGTCCTCTTACCGGAGAGTTTCTAAATTGCAAAAATGGTAATTTTACAAATGAAAACTGTCCTTTGTAGAGAGGTGTCCGCTAAAGGGAGGTTCTACTGTATTTCATTTCTAAAACCCAGAATCTTGGTCAACTATATATTTTTTTTCTTGATGAACCAAGAAAAGCCAGTCAAATATATATTTCAGTCTGTTGTGCTCAGTACAATTATTCATTTTTCTCATATAGTTTTTGCATTCTCAGCCTCAGGTTGGTGACAAAGCCACAACACCAGCTTTGGCAAACTGAGAAGTGTCCACCTAGAGACCATGGATTTGGACTAAAGGCCCTCGTCAGCCTAGGGCAAACTTTATTCCATGAGATCCACACAGGATTCAATGGAATCTTCACAATCTGCCAAAGAGGTATTGAGTTGGCAAAGTAGCTAGGCCAAATCTATGGCCAAAATATAATTGGTAATCTTGCCGAAAGAAAATTGATCTATAAATGCATATGGCACCTCTCCCATTGAATTTTTGTTTTGTTTATCCCTAGTACACGTGGTACAGGCCATGATAATCATGGTGGGTAGAAGTAGGTGACTGCTTTTACTGTAAGTGCACCACATGTCTACACATGTGAAAAGCAGTTCGAACTTGGCACTTACAAATGTGCCAGAGCCCCGTTTGGTTACTTGCCATTCACTAGTGTGGTTGGACTTTTTGCAAGAATCGGGGGCCATTAGAGCATTTTTTTTTTTAACAGAAAAAAAGTGCCCAGGCAGGAATTGAACCCGGGTCGTAGCGGTCGAAAACCAACGGTTTAGACAATCCTTCCACCAACCCCCCCTCCCATTAAAATAAACGCCAAAACCAGACGCCATCTATTGACCATCACTGCAAACTGAATGGCATCAACAAGATGGTGTCTAGTTTTGACGTCTATTTTGACCAGAGAGGCACCCTATGTTTTTATAGATCAATTTTCTTCCAGCTAGATTTTCATCTATAGGGACTAAATTTAAAAAAAAAAAATTGGTTTGTAAGTGGATCACAAGTTAAATACTTACTTCTTTTTGGAATCCATTTTTTTTCCAGAAGAGCCTAAGGCACAGTCTGCCACACAACCATAGATTATGTTATGGGGATTCATGTTATATGTTAATGTGAAAAATAAATGAAACAAATATACAACAACAAACTTTATTAAGACCTTTTATTCTTATACAGATTCTCAAAGCAGAAATGTAGGATACATGCAGGAAAAACAGTAATAGTACCTTAATGGTAATACAATATTTATAAATTTAATTGTCATCTACGTTAAAATTTTACACAAATAAATTTACTGACAAGGCATTTCTTTTAAATATCATCAAATATTATCTCTACAGACCATTTGATGATATTTAAAAGAAATGCATTGCCAGTAAATTTATATGTGTGTAAAATACGATATTTATATACAGGAAAAATTATATAAAGACAATCAAGCTAATAGATTAGTCTGGGTAAATTGTAGGAAAAGAAATTTATTATACATGGATTTATCACGGATTCACGGCAAATGAAGGTAAAAAGACAAAAGCTAATCACAATCAATGTTGAGATAATGAAATTTATACATTGTAATTAAAACAATTGAGCTCATAAACTGATTTGAAAGGGTAAATCCGAGGAATATGAAACAAATATAAAAGAAACGTGTATTTATGCAAACTTAGCCTTAAATACCCATTTCATGATTTCTCAGGAAGCCTCTGAGACCAATTTTTTGGTCTTTGAGGTACAGTCTCCATCACGCTGACGAGGGCCAACAGCCCGAAACGCTAAGTGGTTGACTTTTCTTGATTTATCAAGAAATTGGTTTGGCGATATTATCTTTGGAACTATCTAAATCAGTGATTCTCAACCAATGTGCCGCGGTAATTTTGTGTGCCGCAAAATTCTAAAAATGTGCCGCCGAATTTTAGTCATATGATTATGTTCACGTTTGTATTGGTTTTTCTTTTTTTCTTTTTCATTTTTTTACTTTTTAAAATAACGAAATTAGCAAATTGAATGTTAGAGATGTATATTACTTATATTTTGCATAGAAATATTGATACATAATTTGAATTTTCTTGCATTCAAGTTAGCAAAAGTGTGCCGCGAAATTCTAAAATTGTGCCGTCAAATTTTCAAATCTTTAAAATAATGCCGCAACAAAAAAAAGGTTGAGAATCACTGATCTAAATTAAGATACTTCGGCCAGTAAATCTTTTTATTACCTCGACGTTTCGACAAAAATCTTTTGTCCTCGTCAGGAGCAAACAAAAATCAAACATTTAGCAAGGCGTTAAAAATCTTTCTAACTTTCTGATTTTTAACGCCTTGCTAAATGTTTGATTTTTGTTTGCTCCTGACGAGAACAAAAGATTTTTGTCGAAACGTCGAGGTAATAAAAAGATTTACTGGCCGAAGTGTCTTTATTTTCAAGAAATATGAAGGCTGGTCAGACAGCCTCAATATTTACAATATCAAAATTAAGGTTTAGTTGATATTTATTCCAGTAGATGGCGCTCTACTATCTAAAATGCTCATGTGAGAGGTCAGGATATGCCTCTCTTTTTGTTTTTAATAATATGATGTTACAGTAGAACCTCCTTGAAATCTCCCTAAAGGACACTTTGGCTCTGCAATTAGGTGTTGTCCTTTACAAGGAGGTAGTTCTACTGTATATAAAGGCCAAATTGTACTTGTAAGTGGATGGCTTTGTCCTAGTTTAGTTAAAATTCCCTATCATTATTTTAAATAGATTACACCTATCGCCCGATTTACACAGTAGATACGTTCCTGAGAAAAACGTGTAAATCGAAAATTAAAAATTTTCGCAATATTTTTATGCGAAGAAATACAGACACAGTGTGCGTGTGCAGTAAGTCAGCACATAAGCTCGGGATTCCTCGTGAGATGTGTACACAGCGCATGTGTTCAATCACAGTAGCATTTAGTATAGTGCAATAAAAACAAAAACTTATTTGGGAAAACCGTGTAAAAGCGAAAACGTGTAAAACAAGTACCGTGTAAATCGGGGGATAGGTGTATTTTAATAGATGGTGTCTTGCTTTAACGGGAGAGGTAACTTTTGTCTTTTTAGATCAACATCCTCCAGGCAAAATTTCCATCTATTATTTTGATAGTTTTGGCAGGTTGAACGGCAGTGAAATAGAATGTCAGTGTACCATGTCTACTCCCACAGTACAACACGGACTGGCAGTTACATCTGTTATCTAGAGGGTAGAGGATACATTAACAACTTGTCAAATACAGTTTCTTGTCATTCTAACATTAGTTCTGGTCTCTTTCTGAGGTAGGTGGGTGTTCATTGGGGGATAGGTTGTGACCAATCAGTTGACTTCACAACAGAGGTATCTCAGGAATAATCTCATTGGAGTCAGGTTTCTTTTATTACATCTAACAACATCACTTCCTGCTCAGAAGTCCTTCTCTACGTGGCTGGTGGGAGAAGCAGCACAAGTAAGGGACTGCCCTGTAGTACGGTGTCGTGAGCCCCAAGCCGCTATGGTAACCGTGAACAGGGAACGATGAAATGTGGCTGACTAATGGGGCAATGGCACCCCCTCTTTCCATGGAGCAACAAGGACAATACACCATCACCAACAACATCACTTAAACCATCCAGACAACTCCCAAAGTCCTGTTAACTGCCTCAGTGTGGCAGGGAGATGACCCTGGACAGGACAATATGTCTTGTACTCCTGGTACCTTAGGACTGTCCTATTAAGTCCAGCTAAATTTAAAAGTCCTACCTTTGTGTGATGTTCCCATCAACAGGAACCTCATGCGATTACTCTGTATGATAAGGAGATAAGCATCATGACCCATTCTTCCCAAATCCTGTTAACTGCCTCTACATGGCTGAAACTCTGGACAGGACAGTATGTCTTGTACTCCTGGTACCTTAAGACTGTCCTACTAGGCCCAACTAACAAAGTCCTACCTTTGTGTGATGTTGCCATCAACAGCACCCAATTATTCTGTATTAAGGAGATAAGCATCACAGCCTGTACTTCCCAAATCCTGTGAAGTGCCTCAACATGGCTGAAAGTTAACTCTGGACAGGACAGTATGTCCTGGTACCCTAGGACTGCCCTACTAAGCCCAGCTAACAGACAAAGTCCTACCTTTGTGTGATGTTCCCATCAACAGGAAACTCACGCAATTACTCGATATGATAAGGAGATAAGCATCATGACCTGTCCTCCCCAAATCCTGTTAACTGCCTCAACATGGCTCAAACTCTGGACAGGACAATATGCCCTGGTACCCTAGGACTGTCTTAATAAGCCCAGCTAACAGACAAAGTCCTACCTTTGTGTAATGTTCCCATCAACAGGAAACTCACCTAATTACTCCATATAAGGAGGTAAGCACCAACACCACAATTAGGTATTGTATATAAAAGGAAGTGTGAGATTTAGGTCAGATTAAGACCATTCAAAGAGGTTCTCAATAGAGGTCCATGTTATTGGCATAGTGCCTCAACAATCCTTGAGTCCACTTACATGGTGGTTTTTTTTTTAATTTGCCTTAAAGGGTTTGAATTACTTTGTCCTTGAGAGAATGTTATATATCTCTCTCTCATATATTTATAAAAACATTTACAATAAAACCTGTCTTGGGGATTTTCCATTCAGTTCCAAAATCCAAAAATGCACTCGCAAGACATATTGAATAAAATTGGTTACCGTAAAGATAGAGGCTGCCTGGCCATCATTCCTAGTTCATCAAATAAAAGATACTTCGGCCAGTAAATCTATTTATCTTTGTTCCTATAAATTATGTACAAAATTTGAAATACCGCAAGAGAACGTCCTTGCAGCTTTAGAATAATTTCTAACGCTTTGCCAAATGTTTTAATTTTTGTTCGCTCCTGACGAGGACAAAAGATTTTTTGTCAAAATGTCGAGATAATAAAAAGATTTACTGGCCCGAAGTGACTTTTATTTGAAGAAAATTGGTTATAATAAAAAACTAAAACTATTTCTTCTTTGTCTAAATTCAAAGATTCTCTTATAATATAGGATATTCAGTATATTTACACTTTGATAACTCCGCCTTTGCCGGTCCCAAGACGGATGAAAAATGAGGAGGGGGGGGGCAGTAACAAGCTCGCTAAAAAAACCTGGGTTCAGCTGGCCCCGCTGATAGTACCTTGAAAGGGCTCCTAATCTAGGAATACAGGATAAGCAGCGTTTGTACTCCATGTTAGGAGCAGCTGCACATGGCGTCTGTTCCTCATGTCAGAGGCGGCCATTTCTTTCAGAACTAAGTCGGCCTGCCACTGAGTAGTGGCTCCCAGTCTTAATGACAAAGGCAGACGTATTCTACTTCACCCAATCATGATGGTTGTCAAAGCTTGATACCCTGATATGATTGAGTGGAGAAAAGAAAGAAGAAGAAGACAATTTGATAAAGCACAACAATTTGTATTTTAGATTATAGCTACAAGAAAATGAGATCTAATACAAATAAATGTGTGATGTTTCAGTAACAGCATTGTTACCAAATCATCAGACAAAAGAATAAAACTTGTAGATATTTATACAATTTAATATTAACGAAAAATAAAATTTCTCTTTAAAGACTTATAAAATGCTAACAAAGTAGAGAAAAAGTTTTCTTTATTAAAATGTATAAGTTACTAGCTTTCGGGCTCCAAGCCCTTCCACAGGTACAAGTGGAAGGGCCTGTGGAAAGCCAGTACCTGTGGAAGGGTTGGAGCCCGAAAGCTAGTAACTTATACATTTTAATAAAGAAAACTTTTTCTCTACTTTGTTAGCATTTTATAATTTATACAATTTATTGGGTTTTTTTAAATTCAGAAGTGAAAGAGTTAGACAAGAGGGATGATAAGGCACAATTTGGATTATAGATTATAAACACAAGGTAATAAGACCAAATCCAAATAAATAAATAGTGTGTGATGTTTTGGTAACAGCGTTGTGTTACCATCTTCAGACAAAAGTACTGAATGGCTCAGTACTAGGTTTCACTACTATGGTTTCACAAGGTAATAAGACCAAATCCAAATAAATAAATAGTGTGTGACGTTTCGATAACAGCGTTGTTACCATCTTCAGACAAAAGTACTGAATCATTCAGTACTTTTGTCTGAAGATGGTGACAACGCTGAAACGTCACACACTATTTATTTATTTGGATTTGATCTTATTACCTTGTGTTTATAATCTATAATTGTGCCTTATCATTATTATGGTTTCAGTACTTTTGTCTGAAGATGGTAACACAACGCTGTTACCGAAACATCACACACTATTTATTTATTTGGTCTTATTACCTTGTGTTTACCTTGAGTTAGACAAGAGTCGATACTTAAGAAATCAAAAAATTAATGTAAGAACAAAATAAACTCCCAAGACAGGAGTTTTTACAGTATTATTCTTGAGGGGTTGGTGGAGGAATGGTGTAAAAACTGTCAATTTTTGACAGCCATGATTGAATCCTGCATTGAGAACCTTTATCTAAATTAAATAAAAAAAAAAAAAAATGCTTTAATAGCCCCCAGTTATTGCCATAAAGTGCAACCCTACCAGTAAGTGCATGTCACCAAATGAGACTCGGGTACATTTATCAGTGCGAAAGTCAAAATTGCTTTCTGCATGTGTACAAATGTGATGTACACACGGCAGAGGAGCCGCTCATTGCACGGGAAAGAAGGCTCACTCGCCGAGGCACATCCCCCGCATGATCATTTCAGTTTTATTTCCATTTTTAATGTAAATTATTGACAAGAAGTCAATACAATTTGTTTCAATTGTCATGTGATGCACTTAGAGAGTAAAGGTAGTTGCTAACTACCCACCACCATTATAATGACGTGCTTGGGATAAGTACCAAGAATATATATTCTTGAAATTTTCTTCGAGGACCCCATACAACGTTCTATTCAAAGTTGTTAATGGCTTGCATCATCCGTCAGAATAAATATCAATCAATCAATTATTTTTTTTAATTTTCCTGAATATTGGACAAATACCCTTTCTTGATTATTATTATTATTCAAAGTACACGTGGTACAGGCAGCCATGATAATCATGGTAGGTAGAAGTAGGCAACTGCTTTTACTATAAGTGCACCACATGTCTACATATGTGAAAAGCAGTTTGACTTTTTCACTTACAAATATGCCAGAGACCTGTTTGGTTATTTGCATTCGCTGGTGGAGTTATACTTTTTCAAGAATCGGAGGCCATTGTGGAACTTTTTTTTTTTTAAATCAGAAAAAAAAAAGTATACCCAATGTGGGATTCAATCCTAGGTCGTAGCGGTCGAAAAACCAACAGTTTAGACCATCCTTCCACCAACCCACCCAGGCTTTCTCCAAGTTTGATACCCTAATAGGATTGAGTGGAGATAAGGAGGAAGAAGAAGAAGACTGTGATGCAAAGGTTTGTTGAACAAGTGGTAGAAGATGGATAGTAGTACTACCTTTCACATCACATATCCTTACACCCAGGTCAGTGTAATGTTTATGGGAGCCAGAGTTGTGGTGCTCCATCGTATCGTTGCGAAAGGTCATAAATGGTTCGGGCTGCAACACGCCAAGAAGACCTCAGAAGAGATAAGAGAGAAAGAACAAGAACACACACCATGAACATACAAGAAGTAAATCATAGAAATAAGTTTTCACATAGTACAAGAATAAAGCCTTGATATTTCAATACTTTCCACCCTTTTTTTTTTTCTTCAAATCCCAATCGTTTCCCCTTTTCAAATTACCTACTTTCAAATCATGGCACTCTCTATAAACACATGGTTAAGGTATACAATTTGGATTATAGATTAGAACTAACAAAGTAATAAAGAACAAATCCAAATAAATTAATAGTGTATGACAGTTTCAGTAACAGCGTATTATCTTCATCAGACAAAAAAAAACATTTCTCATTCTTCGAAAAAGAAAGAATAAATAATATTAAGATAAAGGGTTTCTTTTAATTTTGATTTTCGAGCAAAATTTCTGCTCTTCAACGGGCATATACTTCGATATACAATATCAATATGAACTTTGTACAGTAATAATTGTGTTATTGGCATGTGTGGGCGTGCATCAAACTGTTTACATACTGTTCACATTTCTCATTCTGTACTTTTGTCTGATGATGGTAACAACGCTTTTACTGGAACTTCCCACACTATTAATTTATTAGGAGATTTTGTCTTTTATTACCTTGTAGCTATAAAACACAAGATAATAAGTTCAAATCCAAATAAATAAATAAGTGTGGGACATTTTGGTAACAGCAATGTTATCTTCATCAGACAACAGTTCTGAATGAGAAATGTAACAACAATGTCACCAAAACGTCACACACTATTTATTTATTTAAATTTGGTCTTATTTTCTTGTTTTGTATTACGATATAATAACATTTATTTACCAGTTACAAATAAGACATGCTATATCCAATCAGGATAATTGCGCGTGAAACTATTTACAATAATTGTAGTAGAGTAGGTAACAGAATTATCAAAAATAAAATAAACAATTGAGAAAAATAGTATTAAATAAACATATACATTAAATAAATAAGCAACAACATAAGCAGATAGAAGAAATCGCAAGGTAAGTTATTTACAGTATGTTAAGCAATGATGGAAGTTGATGAAGTTATCTGTAATAATTAGTATCGTGGAGAGAGAAAGTTGATCAAGTTGAGCTATTTACAATGTTAAGTTATATTCTAAAGTAACTTATTAATTATTTACATTGATGTAAATAACATGGGTTCCCTAATGCTTTTAGGCCAACATCCACAAGAAATACATTTTGCGACAAACAAGATCAGCAGTATGATCATCACCACTTTAAACCATAAATCAGTAAATTTGGGCGACCAACACTACTTTTATTTAAAATAATTGTCAAAAGTAGATTAACACAAAGCAATAACGTGCCATCTATATACATAAAATGAAAGGATTTAAAAGCACTAATGTTTCTTTTATACATAATACAAACTTCTACTGCCCTTACTGCGATGAAAAAATATATTAGGAGGGCTTGGCTCATCAGTGGTGAACCCACCAATGGTAGATTAAATTGGCGAAACCGCTGGAAGGGTTCACCACTGATGAGCCAAGCCCTCTAATATTATTTTTTTCATCGCAGTAAGGACAGTAGAAGTTTGTATTATGTATAAAAGAAACATTCGTGCTTTTAAATCCTTTCATTTGATATGAAAAGTAGATTAGTTTTGTTGGTTGGAGAGAAGTTTGTTTAGAAAAAAAGTATAATAAAGCTACATCAACCATGCTCTTCATTATCTTTATGTAAAGTTCAGAAAATGGAATCCTTGAAAAGGAAACCTAAAAAAAAAAAGTGATAAAGAAAACAATGAAACCTTAAAAGATCTGGAATCCAACAAAACTGGGCTTAAACATAACAATCAATGAATTAAACACAAGGTAATAAGACCAAATCCAAATAAATTAATACTGTGTAACATTTCAGTAACAGAGTTGTTACCATCTTCAGACAAAAAGTACCTTGTGTTTATAATCTATAATCCAAATTATGCCTTATCAATCAATGAATTAAAAATATAAAACAACATTTAAAAAATTATACCGCACGTGTTTCTTTTCAACGAAAAATCAAAATTTATTTCAAGAAGAAATAATGATTATTTATAACCTTAGAGATGAGGTATGAAAGGATGAATTATGAAGAGTTATGATGAACGGAAAAATAAAAGTGTCCAGGGATCATCCTTTCATACCTCATCCCTCAAAAAATCAAACAAATTTTTTTCCACCTTTTTGTTCGAAAATATCAAAAAAATATCGAAAAATACAACCTAACCAACAGACACACTCAGCGATAAAAGGTGGCCAGATGTTTTACCTAAAGAAAGACTTATATTAGAATATTTACAAATTTTATTTATGAACTTTTTTTCCCAGCTTTTAGGCAAATGTTTAAACATTTCCAAAATGGTGATGACACTTAAAATTTCCAAAATGTTTTAAACAAATTGGTGATGCCCTATTTGACAAAAAGTTGTCAAAAATGTCAATTTCATACTACAAATGTTCTGATCTACATAAAAATATAAATTTTTAATGATTTTATTAAAAACTAAAGAACATTGGTACTAGTTTCTTTTTTATCAAAAGATGTCATCAATTTTGCATTTGCTAAAATATTTTTTCTTGTAAATGCAAACATTTTTGAATTAATATATTAATGATAGTTTAAAACGGTATATTTTTAAATATTTGTAATGAAGAATCAACTTTATATAAACAAAAACTAGTAAAAATTGTAATATAAGAAGTGTAATTTTTCAATTAACACAAATTTCGTTTTTCAGCCTTTCTAATTGAAATTTAAGTAAATACTTTTGCTTTAAAAACTTTTATTAATATATTATTTCCCCTTTAGAACATGGCAAATTAATTTTATAAATAACTTACATTATTCTTATATCTAACGTTTTAAAAAGAGAAACATAAAGTTATAAATATTAAATTAGAATCTTGAAATGGTGAAATTGGTATTTCTTTTGGAAACGGAAAAAATATATAATTTAAAAAAAAAGTTTTAAAATTGGAGGGAAAATATACACATTGACAAAAACAAAAACACGCTCTACCCAACAAAAAATTGAAATACATTCAATTCAACCGTGTGTCAAAATATATTTAAATTTTGATTTAAGCATGTGTGTATAAAGGCTATTCTAAAAATAAAACGTTAAATAAATTAATTTTTGTAATTCAAAATCCTCTAATATCTGAAAATATATTTTTTCTTTAATCTTAAAATATTATTTTTATTTAAAATAAAATCAAATTTTCAAAAGCTGATATTTTGGATATTTTCCAGAATCTCTGTAATGCTTAAAGACAAAAAATAAATTACAAAAGGCATAAGTCATTCACATTTAAAAAATTTGAGCTTAATTTTAAGATGAATGGCTTTCAAGCTCAAAATAGAAACTCAATAAAACTCTAAACCAAAGAATATAGTTTACATAATATTAATATGATGCATTAGCGCGCCATCTGTTATAAGAAATGTAAACTATATTTCAACGCAAATTTTCCTTTTAAAATAAAACAATTTTATACTGCCCTTACTGCGTTGATAAAAATAGGTCCTGGGTTCATCAATGGTGAACCCTCCCAGCGGTTTCGCCAGTTTATTCTACCATACTGCATAATAGTATAATAAATTGGCGAAACTGCTGAGAGGTTCGCCATTGATGAGCCAGGCCCTCCCATTATTTTATCATTTCATTAAGGCAGTAGGAAATAGTTTTATTTTAAAAAGATACATACATGAAAAAATAGCTTACATTTCTCTAGGCTTATATAGGCACCATTTTTGTTTAAGATTTTCTGATCGCCTGCAAAATTTTTTTTAAACGCATATTACAAGTTCTATAGAAAAATGATATACCTATTACTTTTCCTTAAAGTCCTCAATTTATTTTTATAACAAATGAATAAGTGGTAAAAATAATATGATATATATGTCCTAAATCTCTCTCTCTATATATTTATTTTTTGAAACTCATGATGTTTTCTGATTATAAATTATTCAATAATTAGTTATATCAATTCACTGAAAAATGAAATAACTGATTTTTAAAAAATTATTAAATTTATTTGTCACAAACTGTAAACAACTATTAGGCAGCCATTACACAAGTATAGCTTACTAGCCATAATAACTGGAACGCCCAGGTTTCCCCCCAAGAGAATCCCCCCCCCCCCCATACTATTCATAACAATTATAAATTATGACATGGCTTCACCCTGTATTTCTCCAAGTGTGAATGTTTGCCCTACTAATAAAATGCTTGAAATAAAACACTATCAAACATTCTTAAAAATAGTAATACAATTTCGAATTTGGCAACAAAATTAGAGAGAAAAATATATATAGCATAAATTGATAAAATAATATATAGTAAACTTTTGTACCATATACTATAAATAATTTGAATAAACTTTAAGATGTTGCCTTAAAATATAAAGATGTAAAGTTTTACAGCAATATTTGAAAATTGTATTACTAAATTATCTTGTCTTGAAGTTGCAGCAGGCTTCCTGCCAAAACGAAACCAATCCTCGACTAATGATGTATTTCTCTTAGCAGTGGGGCGCTGGTTGCGAGTGAAATTGGCAAATTTGTAAATAACTCTAAGAAATTCAAGATAGAGACCTAAAATTTTGACTATAAGTTTTTTCAGATTCCACTCTATATACTGTTAAAATATTTCAGCCAGATTAACTACATATTGAGGACTTATAGAGATAAAATTATATATATCGTCTCAAACAATAAAATCTTTTCAATAATTCCAGAAGGTAATATTTGTCAGCTGATTGGTTATCTACTCTCACATGACCTTGATTAATTAATTATCGTTAAAATAGCTGAAGAGCCAACATATTTTCTAGCGCAATGATTAAAGCGAGGAATTGAGGCACTAATTGAAATAATAATTAATGAGGGGGGTCGGTGGAAGGCTGGTTAAACCGTTTGGTTTCGACCACTACGACCCGGGTTCGATTCCCGCATTGGACACTTTTTATGTTTAAAAAAAAAAATGCTCCAATGGCCCCCCCCGATTCTTGCAAAAGTCCAACCCCACCAGCGAGTGCAAGTAACCAAACGGGGCTCTGGCACATTTGTAAGTGCAAAGTCGAACTGCTTTCACATGTGTAGACATGTGGTGCGCTTACAGTAAAAAGCAGTCGCTAACTACCCACCATGATCATTATGGTCTGTACCACGTGTACTAGGGATAAGCAAAAAAAAAAAAAAAATTAATGAGCTTGATTTTACAATTAAATAAACACTCTAGCTACATCTCTATATGAAATATTATAACTAAGCCTGCTTCAAGGGGGTTCAGGCTGCACGAAGAGCTGGAGGTAAGAACGCCTACTCATGGCTGGCGGACTCTGGAACCTGGATGGCCCCCTTGTCTTCGAGTTCCTGGGTGCTTCCCCGTCGTCGTCGCCTGCTGGAACTCTGGGAACAGGCCTCCTCCATCCTGGGCCCGAACCACCGGGTGGTGCCCACTCCCACCCCACTGAACCTGCCCCTCGTCGGTGCCTGCAGGTTCCTGGCGACTCCATCGCTTCTAGCTCCCTCAAGGTGGGTCGGAGTGCGCGTCCACGGCGGGCCTTGATCCGTCGCTCAATACCAGGACGACAAGGAGTGTCCACGAGGACGCGGCTGCCCTCGGATCATTCTGCCAGCGACTGCTGACCGAGAATGCTAGGAGCGATTACCAGGAGAGGTCCTTGGTAGAAGACGTGGTGCTGCGCGGGACGGCTACTCCGTTCCTGCGCATACACACACACACGGCGCGACGCATGCTGGAGCATCCCCGCCTGGCCGCCGTTCCCACCTCACAGTATCCCCGGCGCTGGGCGCCTGTGGTCGACGTGCCCTCCTCCGGTGTGCCCTTCTCATCTCTCCGTCGCTGCTCCTTCGGGGGCCATGTGGCGGACATCGCAATGCGACTGGCCCCGCACGCCCTGCCCCATCCGGAGCACCTGGCGTCGAGTCAGCCTGTCTGCATCGCCTGCGGCTCCATCGACCTGTCGCTGGCCCACCGCTACTGGTCCTGCAGCGCCGTTCGCCCTGTCATCCGAGAGGCCTTCTCCATCATCGGCCGGCCGCCGGACCTGCAGTCCTGGATCTTTCCAGTTGGTCTCGAGGACCACGCCATCACCATCTCCTCAGCGGCGAAGCACGCGATCTACGTATTCTTCGTAGATCGCGAAATACGTGGTGTCGCTGGAGACCCACTAGCGATTCTCCACCAAACTCTGCAGCGCTGGCAGAGGCGCCATATTCATTGTACATAGTGTATATAATGCATATTATCTTTTTTCAATAGTGCAGACTGTGCACTTTGCATGTATTGACAAGATGTCAATAAAATTATTTCAATTGTCAATTGTCTATACGAACAATTGCGTCGTTATTTAAGCCATCCACACACTTGCGTACACTAACAGAGCCAGGCTAAAATAATACCAGAGTCGTTCCTCTAGTAAATTTATAAGTTCAACAAAGAAAGGTTATAGGGACTTGTGTACTAAATAAAAAATAACACATTGTTAAATAATCAGAAATAAGGTAATGGATTTTATTTATTATTTATACAGATTTCAAACAAATTTTAAAAACATATATATCTTAAAATAAAAAAATGACTCTCTTCAGAAAGGTAACAGCGTTTATATAAATATGCAAAGAGGGTGGTGGCCTGAAAGAATTGAGAAACTATGGAACGCTTCACGATTTTGCGTGTCATCCTTGCGCAGGGGCCATGCTAATTGAGAAACTATGGCTTACAATCATTATATAAGGGTTGGAATTTCCCTGAATTTTTTCCTATAGATGGTTAATGATGTAAAATTAACTGGTCTGATTTTGTACGTTTTGAATAAATGCCTTCAGGACAGGGGTTGGTAACCTTTTGAGTCGGAAGAGTAAAAAATTTACAATTTACAAAATTTCAAAATTTTTAAAGAGCCACAACATTTTTTCTTGCCAACAATAAATAGAGAGAGAGAGAGAGTACTACACGCAGCTTCACATCCAAAGAGCCCCATGTGGCTCGCAATTCGCTGCTTTAGAATCAACTCGTCCTCTCTTAAAATGACATAATCACATTTCAACAAAGATCTCTGCTATCGCCTTGAAAGCTGGTATTTAAGATGCAACTTTATCATCAGAATTCATAATGCTAATCATTACTCTACTCACAATCGATATAAATAAATGTGCGCTTTATTCTTACACGTTTCCTCCATGTTTACCACCATCACGTGACGTCAACCAACCAATCAGCGTTGAGTTCATTGAGTAAATCTGCAGTTTTTTTTTAATTTGCATAGTTTTGCATCAATCACAACAAAATTCTATATTAATTTTTTTTTTATTGTAGGTTTGTGTGTGTGGGTCAAACTAGATAGATATCTCTTTTTTTTTTTTTTGCAATATTAATTTTAATTTGTCACATTCTCTATCTGTACTCTTTAGAAGTATTTTTCCCGAGTTATATTTATACATTTTTTTGTCTATATAACTTTATTATTTGTATTATAGGGGAACTGATGCTTAATTTTCTTATTTGGTAATGAAAATTTTCAGAAGGTGCGGGAATAGTTTAATTTTATTATATCGATATATTCTTTGGTTTAATTATTTTTGAAAGGTTCCGTCGCATGTGCGACCTGCTAATGCTCTAGTCTATATAAACTCATGGACAAAACTTATGGAGTTTTCATCTTTCATGTCGCCGGTTGTCTATTTTTTTTTTAAGGCGACAGAGGAAATTTTGTTGACACTTGGTTATCACGCGTGTCTCCAATAAAGGTCACTGTAATATCTTTCAGAGTTATTGTCTGAATCCCGATATACATATTAAAATGTACAACTTCCTTAAGTTTTGTCCATGAGTGTAAATAAAATTTTAATATGAAGATTTGGTTGTTTAACCCTGATAGAAATCCAAAATATATGGATCTATCAGAACGAAATCATATCAGAATATAGAGTGGGGTCTGTGGAAGGAGAGTTGTCATAGTTTCGACTTTTTCCTGAATTTTTTAAAAAAGTATTTAAAGTGACTATAATGAGAAGTATTTAGGATTTGTGAATTGTCATTTTGAATGCTTTGTTCAGTTGATATTCGAATAAAACCGGGTATTTCGGCCTGTTTAACAGTGTAGTCGGTACAACCCTTCAAGAATGAAAAACCCTTTGAATCTAAGATAGTTGACAGAGGTTTACAACAAATTTGCAGCCTGCTCTTTGGTGGTTGTGCAATGTCCAGAGGTGTGCCAAACAAATGCAAGGTAACCTGGTCTCTTCCATTTTCATGATCCTTACCCAAAATCTCAAAATCTGTTTAATAATGACAACTTCCAGTGATACTCGTCCGCACTCCATTTTCAGCATAAATCCCGGATTTTGGTAAATTCAGGTATCGGCTTAGACAATTGAAATAATTTTATTGACATCTTGTCAATGCATCCAAAGTGCACAGTCTGTACTATTAAAAAAAAAGATATATGTACAATGTACATGGTGTCACCGCTGCAGAGTTTGGTGGAGAATCGCCAGTGGGTCTCCAGGGACACCACGCATTTCGCGATCTACGAAGAATACGTAGATCGCGTACTTCGCCGCTGAGGAGATGGTTATGGCGTGGTCCTCGAGACCAACTGGAAAGTTGGTAGCGTCTTAGAAAGATGGACTCTCACCTGAATTTAGAAATTAGCCACAAATATCGGACTAAATTTCATATATTAGGACCAAAAAAATACGATTATATAACATGCTATAGATGGAAAAATTTTGACCATAGATTTGGCCAAGCCATTTCGTCAGCTAAACACCACTTTGGCAGATTGTGAAGATTTTCCATTATATATCCCTTGTGATAGATGTGAATGCATCACTCCAAATAAACTCTATTTGGAAAATTTGATTGGAACTTCAGAGCCCCGTTTTCGAGATAAACCGAAACATATGTAGTCATCACTAGCATCGAAATTATCATAACCTGAAAACAATTCATCATCAACTTTTACAAAAATTACCACTATTATCATAAAGATATGCGAATATTCACAACAAAACTAACCAGTGAAATCGAATTTTACCGTAGACACTACCTGTATAGATCAATTTATCATCCCCAAAGAACTCCTATATAGACAATTTATATAGACAATCGCTTCTCGGCCTTTTAGCTAATATCAAAGTGACCAAAGTATAGGCAATTTAATTGACTCTTCTAATCAATTTTTTACAGAAAAAAAAGATAAAATAAAGGGATAATATATAATAAAGGGGTAAATAAAGGGTAGATAAAATGTAGGGAAATATATATAATGTTGACAATATTGACAATGTTGACACTATTCTGTTGACGTTATGTGGCGCTGAGTTTGTTGTTGATACACATTAAATATGTTATAACACCTTGATAAAGGTTGGCGTTCAGCCAACTGAAATATTGGTAAAATAAATAATATTTTGACCCAAAATATTCCTTTTTAATTAAATATAGTTATATATGTACAATTTTCTTCAGCGAGGGAGGTTTCCCCACCTTGAGAGAGTCCAGACAAGGTCTTCTTGAACACTCCTCAGTTCCACACCGAGGAAGTACTTATTGATGCGCGTCTTGGTAAACGCCAGGATGGCCAGGGCATCATCATTCAGGCCTCGCTCAAAGACCCAGTAGCCCTGTAGATCAAGGGGCCGCTGGATGATGGTGAAGACCTCCCAGATGAGATGCTTGATGCAGCGGCAAGACCAGTAGCAGTGGGCAGGTCGTTGGACCCACAGGCAACGCAGGACTGTCGGACCGAGGTCAGTTGAACTAGAACTCCAATATAGAACATTAGATCGAAATCGGTAGAGCTGTTTTGAAAGCCTGAACCAAGAATTGCTCGGTTCATAGGATAAATCTATTATTGTATCTCCATAATATTCCTATTCTCATACGAAATTTAACGTTTTTAAAGAACTTTTCTTAAATAAATAAAAACAAAAAAACATTTATAACACCTCTGAAAACACATAGAAATCTCTCTCTATATAAAAGTCATTGTATATATATATAAATATTTATAATAATAAATAGTTATTTAATTTTATAGTCCAGTTTTGTATTAAGATTATCTTCACTATTATGATCATTTAAATTCAAATTATAAAATTTGTAAAATGTTATTAATTTGTAGATAGAGAGAGAAAAAAAAATCCTTTACTTCTAAACATCATCTAGTTAATTATATATTTATAATTAATAACAATAAAAATTAACAACGTAACGTCTTTTGCATCGGCTTTTACACGTCATTTAGACATACTCTAATCCTATATATAGAATAATCGAAGTGAGAATATATATAATAGTTAGAAAAAAGAGAGAAAGACAGAACCATGCACTTTTAATCAAACTAATAATAAGGAAAAAAAAAAGTTTTGTAAAGAAGGTAGATAAGATTGTTAGTATATATATATATATTTTTATAATTTTATATTTTATCCTTTTTTTTTTTTAAAGATTTTTAAAGGTTTTTTTTATTTTATAATATGATTATAAATAGTTGTATTTAGTAATATATCTATAGTATGAATTAACATTTGTTATAAGTTTGGATATTATGTTTTGAAACCCTAATGGTAGACCAGACATACACAAAAAACTTTAAATTGAAATAAATTGGAAAAAGAGATCTGCTGGACCGGGGATCTTCAGATAATTTTGTGTATGTCTGGTCTACCATTAGGGTTTCAAAACATAATATCCAAACTTATAACAAATGTTAATTCATACTATAGATATATTACTAAATACAACTATTTATAATCATATTATAAAATAAAAAAAACCTTTAAAAATCTTTAAAAAAAAAAAAAAGGATAAAATAAAAAATTATAAAAATATATATATATATACTAACAATCTTATCTACCTTCTTTACAAAACTTTTTTTTTTCCTTATTATTAGTTTGATTAAAAGTGCATGGTTCTGTCTTTCTCTCTTTTTTCTAACTATTATATATATTCTCACTTCGATTATTCTATATATAGGATTAGAGTATGTCTAAATGACGTGTAAAAGCCGATGCAAAAGACGTTACGTTGTTAATTTTTATTGTTATTAATTATAAATATATAATTAACTTGATGATGTAATAGAAGTAAAGGATTTTTTTTTTCTCTCTCTATCTACAAATTAATAACATTTTACAAATTTTATAATTTGAATTTAAATGATCATAATAGTGAAGATAATCTTAATACAAAACTGGACTATAAAATTAAATAACTATTTATTATTATAATTAATTTAGATTTAGCTTGCTAATCTAATCAAATCTAATTGATATAAGTTATCATTATTATCAGTTTGCTCCTTAAGTTTTAAAAGTAGAATCACTGTTATAATTTTGTTATATAGTTTCTACACTATATAAATATTTATATATATGTTTGTCGGCTATACAATTACTCAATAAGTAACTAATCTGGCTGGAATTTTAACAGGACATAGTACCAAAGTAGTATCAAATAAATATAAGGCAATAATTGTGCATGTCATCTACAACGTATATATAGAAATAGATCATTAAATAGGAATGTGTGTTTCTTTTTTTTTTCAAATGAAACGAACTTCTACTGTCCTTACTGCGTTGAAAAATATTGGGAGAGCTTGGTTCAACAGTGGTAAACTCTTCCAGCGGTTTCTCCAATTTAATTTACCAGAGCTCTAAAAAGTGGTGTGGTGGATTAAATTGGCGAAACGGGTGACAAATTGGGAGGGTTCACCACTGCTGAGCCAAGCCCTCTCAATATTTTTTAAAGCAGTAAAAATAGTATAAAGTTGGTTTCATTTGACACAGAAATATCTCTATTGTTACGACGCTCCTCTAGCTGTCGTTGTTTGTAAACAAGGTTTCTAGGAAAACATTACGTTGTGGATATAGCTTAGTTCGATATAATTTATTACAAGAGTTTTTAGGGGATTATTATTATTTTTAAAAATTATTATCCCTAGTACACGTGGTACAGGCCATGTTAATCATGGTGGATAGTTAGCGACTGCTTTTACTCTAAGTGCACCACATGTGAAAATCAGTTCGACTTTGCACTTAAGGGGAATTAACAATTATATATATATACATTAGAAGTCTCCATTGTCCACCCCCAGTAGAAGGATTCCTGGTTAATCCACACGGCCAACATCAGTGTCATCACAGATGTCACCAGACTATCCCCCACACTGTCCTGTTCCCATGGAGTCCATCCAACTTTACCCTGGGATCTTGGTTAGCTTGTGTAATATACTGGGGATTATCCTTATTACAATATATACATACTAGGTATAGAAGTTGGATGGATCTTCAATCTTATTTGCCTTCTTCTTTATGATGCACACGCATACCAAGCGAGAGGGTTTCCATAATCAGAAATAAATAAAGAGATAAACAATAAAGATATTACCTTTTAAAGTTGCTATGGTTATTTATTTGTTAGTCTTTCTCGTAGTTGATAATGCCATGCCTGCTCGTCCGTGTCTTCTTTTTTTGGTCCATCCTCACGTCAACCTTCAAACTGGTATGTCTTCCCAGTGGTGTGTGTCAACTCACGGACAAAACTTAAGAAAGTCTTAAATATCACTGGTCGTCTTATTTTTTTAAGGAGACAGAGGCAATTTCGCTCACACTTGGTTATTTCGTGTATCTTCAATAAAGTTCACTGTAATACAAGTATTAATACTTGTATCTTTCAGAGTTATTGTCTGAATCCCGATATACATGCTAAAAGGTACAACTTCCTTAAGTTTTGTCAATGAGTGTACCTTTCAGAGTTATTGTCTTAATCCCGATATACATGCTAAAAGGTACAACTTCCTTAAGTTTTGTCAATGAGTGTATCCTTCAGAGTTATTGTCTCAATCCCGATATACATGCTAAAAGGTATAACTTCCTTAAGTTTTGTCAATGAGTGTATCTTTCAGAGTTATTGTCTGAATCCCGATATACATGCTAAAAGGTACAACTTCCTTAAGTTTTGTCTCTATGAGTGTATCTTTAAGAATTATTGTCTCAATCCCGATATACATGCTAAAAGGTATAACTTCCTTAAGTTTTGTCCATGAGTGTATCTTTCAGAGTTATTGTCTGAATCCCGATATACATGCTAAAAGGTACAACTTCCTTAAGTTTTGTCCATGAGTGTATCTTTCAGAGTTATTGTCTGAATCCCGATATACATGCTAAAAGGTACAACTTCCTTAAGTTTTGTCTCTATTAGTATATCTTTAAGAATTATTGTCTCAATCCCGATATACATGCTAAAAGGTATAACTTCCTTAAGTTTTGTCCATGAGTGTATCTTTCAGAGTTATTGTCTGAATCCCGATATACATGCTAAAAGGTACAACTTCCTTAAGTTTTGTCCATGAGTGTATCTTTCAGAGTTATTGTCTGAATCCCGATATACATGCTAAAAGGTACAACTTCCTTAAGTTTTGTCTCTATTAGTATATCTTTAAGAATTATTGTCTGAATCCCGATATACATGCTAAAAGGTATAACTTCCTTAAGTTTTGTCCATGAGTGTATCTTTCAGAGTTATTGTCTGAATCCCGATATACATGCTAAAAGGTACAACTTCCTTAAGTTTTGTCAATGAATGTCTATAAAAAATAATGATACATAATACATAATCAACAAAAAGTGAATGCATACTATTATTTTGGAAATTTTAATTTAAAAACAATATTATATAATATTATTGACTAAAAGGACGAATAAATCATGAAGCAGCTATCAATATGAAGGTCAAATTCTGTCTGGATGGTTATTAATGTATGTGTGGTATTGAATTACCACAGATAATAATTTCTTGAAAAAAGACACCTCGGCCAGTATAAATCTTTTTATTACCTCGACGTTTCGACAAAAAGCTTTTGTCCTCGTCAGGAGCAAATAAAAATTAAAACATGTAGCAAGGCGATAAAAATTGGTCTCATAAAAAAAAAAAAAAAAAAAAAAAAGAGACCAATTTCTATCGCCTTGCTACATGTTTTAATTTTTATTTGCTCCTGACGAGGACAAAAGCTTTTTGTCGAAACGTCGAGGTAATAAAAAGATTTATACTGGCCGAGGTGTCTTTTTTCAAGAAATATGAATGCCGGCCAGGCAGCCTCTATCTTCACAGATAATAATGACAAATTACAACTAAAGGGTGAATTTCTATGGGGGGAAAAACATTTCACAGAAAATCTGCTGGCTATTCGGATAAAGATGAGGAAATAATGTCATTTTTTATCTATAATTATTTGAAAACATTTTTTAATTGCTGTTATATTACCTTGATCACCTTGATGGACTCGTGATTTCTCAGAATGGGTTCTCCACGGCTACAATGTCGCCATTCTTAATTGTCACCTTCCTTTAAAAACAACAATCCGGATTCTCATCCGGGAGGTCTTCACCATCATCCAGCGGTCCTTTGACCTACAGGACTACTGGATTTTAGAACAAGGCCTGGATGACGACGCCCTGGCCATCCTGGCGTCTCCCAAGACACACATCTATAAGTACTTCCTCGGCGTGGAACTGAGGAGTGAAGACCTTGTCTGGAGGAGAACTCTCTCAAGGTGGGGAAGCCTCCCTTGCTGAAGAAATGTATACACATATACAACTGTATATATTTCCATACATTTTTTTATTTACCCCTTTATTATACAGGGTGAGACAGTTATTTAAGAACAAAATGATGCCCATGAGAAAAAAAAAATGAATAGACAAAGGAAAAAGAGCATTTATTACACTTTAAATTTTAATATAGATGAACACATATACCTTAATGAACTAGCCATCAGTGGCAATAACAGCTTCTATACGCTGTCGAAAGCGACTGCAAGCAATAATTGTTATGCATGAACTTAGCTACCACATCAGGGCTTTTACACAGCTACCTAATCACTTTTGCGTTTCGCCTTCTGGTTCTGAACAAAGTTATTCTCGTCTGAGAGAAACCGGATCATTCCTGGCTCTTCGGGATGTTTGAACTTGTTCAGAAAGCTCTTGGCTCTGGTCAAGCGGTTCACTTTGTTTCTTTCAACATGATTTGTGTTCTCTGCATCATGTATGATTTGTAACGGAGGTCCTCATGAACCACACGTCGGATGGTAGCCTCATCAACCTGCGTTACCTTAGACCTAGAGATTTTCTACCGAAAAATCAACTTTATAATTCCAGAAAATCTATAAATACAAACTCCCCAATACTTGATCACCAGTTACCCTACCCTACACATCGAAAAACTTTAAAAATCATCGACAGTGGGTCATCTGAAGGAACAACACATATTGTTTATTGGAAAAATATTTCCATAGACGGCTCCAAAAGTGACCAAGGAACAGGATGCCCAGTAATAACCTACGAAAGAGAAACATTGACAGAAGAGAGGTTCTTCAGAATGGATGAAGAATGCCTCATATTCCAGGTAGAAGTCTTAGCAATCGTGGAGGCTTGTAAGATAGTCTCAGAAACCAATAACACCACACACATACACAATGACAGTAAATTACTCATTAAAGACATTTGAAACCAACACCGAGATATCCACTTGTCAACAATATCTTCACAAAAGTCCGGTCTTCAAACATATTGTTTCAATGGGTGAAAAGACATGCAGGAATACAAGGCAATGAAGAAACAAACGTTGCATCCAAAATTGCCTCAACAAACAAAAATCTACCAATTTACTTTATAAAGTTACAATTAGCAAGTATCAGAGAGAAATAAAAGAGAATATCTACGAGGCATTGGTAAAAAAACAAGATACAAACTTTCAAAAGAGAAAAGAGCGGTCGCCATTTCAAACAGTCTTTCCCAACCATTTGCGCCATTAGTTTACACGTCTGTCTAACAGAATCAAGTCACGTGCACGTTCAATGTTTTCATTTGTTTTTGCGTCTTTGTCTTGTGTAACACTCGTAAGGTCATTTTTAAAATTTCAATCCATTCATAGACACTCCGTTGGGACAATACACTGTTCCCGTACTGTACTAATAGTCTTCGATGAATTTCGGTCCCTGGTACATCTTCCAACCACAAACCACGTAGAAACAAAAGCTACTTTATAAACATGGGAGACCACACCACTGTCGAGCTATTGACGGTACACAGAATTCTTATATAACACTTAAAAAAGAATTAAAAAAAAGACGAGATGACAACTGCCGACTCTGCCATGTACCTGAAGAAAGCTTTCACCTGGAATGTCCCGAGCTGTCAGCACAAAGAGAAACCTTACACTCGTCCTTCCTAACCGTGATAGGAAGATTACCAGATCCATGGCAAGATCTCGTGGTTTGTTCAGGAACCTGGAAAGCTGCCATATATTTCATCAAAAAAGCTTACTCTTCCTCAAGTAATCACTATTACACACACTACTCAAGTTTTTCCCTCCTTTTTTTTTTCGATCATCTCTTTACCCTTTCCTTTGATATTTACACACACATAATTTTAAATACCAGCTGTTAAGGGTTCAGCCGAGAATCCTCACACCACTTCGCGCCTGGCGGCGCCAGTGTGGCGGCGAGAACCGGCCGAGACTGGAACCCGGCGGTTTGGTTTTGGCTGCGAGCGGAGGGAGTATCTCCGCGTCTGGCGGTGTGTGGTGTTCTCCTTATGTTCCGGTACTGGTTATAAATAAAACCGGTACCAAGGGAGTTCCGACGACTCAGAGTGGATTATTGACAAAACAACGGGCACAACACAAAACCAGCTATTTCTTTTCCCTTATTTTTCTCATATTTATCCTAAACAATTTCATATAACTGTCTTCCTTTTAACTCTAACACTTCTGTGTATCTCAAACTACTGTACAATTAGTACGCGTTCACTGACACCACAAGATTCCGTCACAGAGATTACAGAAACCAAATCAAGTCAACTTCCGAATGAAAGAACTCAGAGAGAGTTGATATGTCCTGAAAAACACCAAAAAGGACCTACTGGGCATAGATCAAATCTGTACACCATATTTAAAACAATATAACATTATTCGATTCTGAAGTACAACCTACACCATCTGTCGAGGGCCAAAACCCAAAACGCATATGTGGTTGTCTTTTTCTTTATCTACCAACAAGAAAATGGGTTGGCCAAATATTATGGAATCAACCTAAATCACATATACATATTTTGGCATATATTGGATTTAAAAGAACATTTATTTTTTATTTTTCAAATATTTCAAAGATCAGCTCGCCTATCTTTATCAAGGTTTTTAGTGATTTGAGCTAAATCAGGTTGGCTACTCTTGCTATTCAAGACTAGAGATGAATACATGGGTAAGTCAACAATTATCCACAATATCGTTATTTTTATGTTGATAGTAATATGAAATGTAGATAACGTGGTTTAATTGTTGTTATGTCTACACAGGTTAGTTCCTGCTAGGTTAGATGCCGTTAACCATCGATGATTCTGTTTTCACCAAAGAGCAACGTTCAGTGACCAATATTTTGTGGTTGGAAGATGCACCAGGAACCTAAATTCATCGAAGACTTACGGTGCGGTACGAGAACAGTGTATTGTCCCAACGGAGTGTCTATGAATGGATTGAAACATTTTGAAATGGCCTTACGAGTGTTACACAAGACAAAGACGCAGAAGTAAATGAGGAAAACATTGAATGTGTACGTGACTTGATTCTGTTATACAGACGTGTAAACTAGTGGCGCAATTATGCAAATTGGTGATGCCTCTGCCTACGAAATTATCCACAATAGATTTTGGGTTTCATAAATTCTGTACACACACAAGATGGGTTTCAAAACAACTCACTCAGTTGAATAAACAACAGCGTTTGGACATCTGCCAAAAACATTTGGATCACTATAGTAAAGAACTTGACATCTTCTTAAACAGAATTGTCATTGGTGACAACGTCATTACGACCTGGAGAGTAAACAGCAGAGCATGGAATAGAAACATCCTAATTCGCCCTGCAAGAAAAAATTCAAAAGCCAACCACAGTAGGAAAAACTGATGCTTATAGCATAGTACTGTAAGATTGACAGGAAAGGGGCACAACAATAAACAGTGCGCATTACAGTGAGATACTCACTGACAAATTGAAACCTACAATTTGAAACAAACGCCGAGGACTGCTGTCAAAAGAAGTGTTGTTGCATGACAATACCCGTCCACATACTGCTGCCCACACTGTTGAAACGTTTCAGAAAACTCAACATCAAAATACCGGCTCATCCTCCCTATAGTCCTGACCTTGCCCTATTGCATTTCCACTTGTTTGGTCCACTCAAAGAGGCATTAAGAGGCAGTAGATTTATCTCAGATTAGCAGTGAAAGAAGTGGTGCATTCTAGCTCGCAGTTCAACCATAAACTTTCTTTTATAAGCGTTCAAAGAAACTTGTGGAACAATAGAATAATTGCATTGAAAAGCAAAGGAACCATGTTGAAAAATAATGTACAGGTAAATTTCCTATTTGCATTACAATAAGTTTGAGTCAAAAGTCAATCCATTGAATATGTTTATATATATATATATAAAAAAACGTACCTGGATCTGTGAAAGAAATTTATTTTTTCCTCAAAATATTTCGAGGGTTGCTCCCTCTTTATCAATTTATTGCACAATAAACTTGAGTCATCAAAATACGAAACTATTATAGACGCGTATGATTCTTTAAAAAATATAACAATTTCTACTGCCCTTACTGTAATGGAAAAATTAATGTTAAATATAGTTTCGTATTTTGATAACAGATGACGCGCTAATGCATCATAAACTTGAGTTAGTTTATTAATAAATAATTAAGTTTACTGTGCGCAATAAATTAATAAAGAGGAAGCAATTCCTCGAAATATTTTAAGAAAAAAAAAGTTTTTTTTTTCACAGATATCCAGGTATACCCTTTTTATACAAACATTACAATAAGTAAAAAAAAAGTACAAATGTGTGATATTGTAATGGGATAAGGTTTATAAATTAAGAAAAGAAATAAAGAGGGTTGTTGATATTTATTCCGATATATGGCGCAAGCCATCAGCAACTTTCAATTGCACGATTGCGGATGAAATAGTTTACTTTTACCCTCGTACAAGTATATATATATATGATGTTTTATATATGACTTGTATATATATGGTGTTTATTATTATTTAGTTTTGTCCAGAGTGTTTTTATCCTCTCTCCCATAACCTACGGGAATCTTAATATAAAAGAAGGGCATAAGAATACCTATAACCTCTTTGCATACATTAAGAATAAATAATTATAGCTACATATTTCTCATATAAATTTGTATGTTCTAGTTTCTTTCTCCCTCCCTCTCTTTACCACTCATTTTCTGTATCTCTCAGGAGAATATATAGATATATAAAGAGACAAGGGTCGCCTCTCCCGTCAAAATAGACGTCAAAACCATACGTCATCTATTGACCGTCGTCGTAAACTAGCAGCCTCGGGTCGGTGACAAAGCCACAACACCAGCTTTGACAAACTGAAAAGCGTTCACCTAGAGACCATGGTTTCGGGCTAATGGCCCTCGTCAGCCTAGGGCGGACATTATTCCATGAGATCCACACGGGATTTAATGAAATCTTGACAATCTGCCAAAGAGGTGTTTAGCTGGTTAAGTGGCTGGGCCAAATCTATGGCTAGAATATTGATGGAAATTTTGCCGGGAGGATATTGATCTAAAGAGACAAGGGTCCCGACCCGAGGCCACTAGTTTGCGGCGACGGTCAATTGATGGCGTCTGGTTTTGACGTCTATTTTGACGGGAGAGGCGACCCTTGTCTCTTTATATCAATATCCTCCCGGCAAAATTTCCATCTATATTTTAGCCATAGATTTGGCCCAGCCACTTTGCCAGCTAAACACCTCTTTGGCAGACTGTCAAGATTCCATTAGATCCCGTGTGGATCTCATGGAATAATGTCCGCCCTAGGCTGACGAAGGCCATTAGCCCGAAACCATGGTCTCTAGGTGGACGCTTTTCAGTTTGTCAAAGCTGGTGTTGTGGCTTTGTCACCGACGCGAGGCCGCTAGTTTGCGGCGACGGTCAATAGATGGCGTTTGGTTTTGACGTCTATTTTGACGGGAAAGGCGACCCATGTCTCTTTATATCAATATCCTCCCGGCAAAATTTCCACATATATATATGTCATAATTTGCATAATACCCAAGAGGTATAATATTTTTCGCCAACCTAAGTATGTTAAACTGTAAATATGTAAAGCTTGTGTTAAAATGTAAATACAAATTCATCCATCTATAAATACACTGTACAAAATAAACGTGGGGGCCAGCGCGGGTGAATGCTACGGCACGCCGTGTGTGCGCGCTCACTTGGCTGGAACTAATTTTTTTGAGGTTTACATGCATAACGGCTGCACCCTTCCATTCGATCACATATATATATAAGACTAAATGTCTTATTAAAGGAATTGATTGAGATTGAATTAAACGTTTAACAAGCGCGCTCACATTAGAGAGAAATTAAAGACAGAAGATAAAAAACTCCAGGCGTCCAGTGACGTCAAGGTCACCTCGAGGTTGTTTCACCACTTGTTATCATCCTCCTTTACCCATTCTTCCGCTACCTCCTTGATACCTGGCATTCACGGCGGCCATTTGCTGGCTTACTGCTCGATCTTTTGGGAAATTTCTTCTTGAAGGTAAGTGGGCTTTTACGTTCGTATTAGAAATATTAGATTATGTTTCGGTGTGAATATTACATTTTAAAAGAGAAAGTAAACTGTTTATTGTTGTTTTTTTGCTTTAATCTTGTACTCTAAATTCTTCTTGTTACAATTTATCGCTTCAAGATAGAAGGTAATTTGTTATATATACTCGAGGAGTGTGTTTGTTTATAATATATATATTTTTACAATTTATCTCAAACTCTGATAAAAAAAAATATTTTCATTTAACCGTAATATAAAAATTAGTAGTAGTAACAACTAGGTATTCCAGGCTACTGGAGTGTATCCATAGATCGCCACTTACCTGGGCTATATAAATATTTGAAATTATATATATATAGCCTTTATCCTGCTATGATTAAAAATTGAAAAAGGGAGGGCATGGCTCATCAGTGGTGAACCCTACCAGCGGTTTCGCCATTGGAATAAGTTCTTATATACCCTGCACACTTGCTATTGTATACAGTAAATTGGTGTTTTAAACAAACTATGGACTTCTAGGACTGTAGAAATGTATATTTCTAAAATTAAAGATATAATACATCGAGCAATGCTCTTCCTCAAAATCTATGATAACTTTGTAAAAGTGATCATCTTTTATACAGATACCTCGGATCTAAAAAAAAAAATTGTCACACATACATTTATATGTAATTCTACTGTCCTAAAAAGCTTATGTCCATAGTTTTCTTGATTACCATTTCTAAGATTCCACCCTTCAGTGTAGCATATATAAGCAGAATCATCCAATACAGTATTAGAGCTCTAAAAAGCGGTCTGGTAGATTAAATTAGCGAAACCGCTAGGAGGATTCAACACGGATGAGCCAAACCCTCCCAATATTTTTTCATCGCAGTAAGGACAGTAGAGATTTATTTGCAAAAGAAACTTTAGTGATTGGATGTTTACTTTTCTTATATATATATGTCGTAAACCCGGGTAAGCCAACAAGTGATTTGGAAGCAGTCGGGGTTGAGTGGCAAGGCGTGCAGAGTGGGAAGTCCGCACGGGACAGTAAGGACAAAGTTTGGGATCAAAAGACGCTCTCCTAGTACGTCTCACGTGGCACCAGGACCAGGGAAAAGTTGAGGATTAACTGAGGAAAGCTCGGCGTCTTGCATGAAGCCGCGAAGGCAGGGAGGAGCCAAAACGACAGCCACGAGGGCCGCCGTGAGACCTAGCACTCAGCGGGCCTCTCCGAAAATATCCACAGTAACCTAACTAACTGTCAACATCCGGACCAACGCCCTTTTTGTCCCTCTCTGGATCCCCCGGGTGTCTGGTGGCAAGCTGGTGTCACTTTGAGACGACTAGAAAAGACGTCATTCTATATACAGTTACGAGCGTCATCAATTCTTTTTCATCTCTGTCACCGTTTGCTTTTTTCTTGGAATGGCGCTCTCCTATTGGTTGGCTACGATCACGCCACCTTTGCCCCCCCCCCCCCCATCATGCCCCCCCCCCACTCGCTTTGTTGTTTTTGTAACTATTGTGTTGGAGCGGGTCGCTCCTTAAATAAATGCATATATTAGTTAATAACTAAATGGAATCCTCTCTTTCCTTTACCCAGTAAGAGACGCCTACGGAAGCCAACAGTACATACACATATAAAGCACATAGGCTATAGTTATTAACTAATATATGCATTTATTTAAGGCGCCAATTTATAATTGTAACAAATAGTATTTGAATAAAAACATTCAATCGGGTAAAACACGGGCGTTGCCCGGGTCATTCGGCTAGTACTGTCTATACTGATTGCCGTGGTAGGCAGGTTGATGTAGTCATAGGGCCACAGTGGTTTCAGGCGTCAATGGGTAACACAAAGGACGAGGCAGGTTGGATGTCATCTGAGATAGAGACCAGCGCCGAAGACGTGGAGAAGGTCTAGGAGAGTGTGATATACATGAGAGGGAAAGATGAACCGCAATTATCCGCCAAACGGGTGGAAGTCAAACAAACTAACGGAATTGGATGCTCATTCAGTCTTGGGTGTGGCGGACTCTCAATGAAACTTTATTATCTTGTTTTATATTACATGATGGTCAAACTGGCGAGTTGAATTATATCTACATATTGGGACTGTTATGCTATTTTATAATTATGTTGCGTATGAAAATTTGCATACCAACCCTTTGTACATATATCAATTGTGTTGATATATATAATTTATCTTTTCATCTAACTAACTTGCATACTAATTCTTTACATATTTAAAATATCTTTATTTCTTTTCTTTCAAAATTTTTGTTTATGTTTAAAGTGCAAGTGTCCCTATAGGGGGACATAGCGCTTTAAGTCGAAATAAAGAAATGAAAATACACCTATCCCCCGATTTACACGGTAGATACGTTCCTGAGAAAAACGTGTAAATCGGGGGATAGGTGTACACAGAAATAAAAATAAAATGCATTGACAGGTTAAAATATGTAGTCAGCACATAAGCTCGGGATTCCTCGTGAGATGTGTACACAGCGCATGTGTTCAATCACAGTAGCATTTAGTATAGTGCGATAAAAACAAACAAAAAAACTTATTTGGAAAACCGTGTAAAAGCGAAAACGTGTAAAACAAGTACCGTGTAAATCGGGGGATAGATGTATAGTGTATATTGACATAAATTACTACATAGATATACCAAAAGTGGCATATATTTCTTTTAAAAATGAATTGTAACAATGCATTAGTGATGTAAAACGAGACACAAAACACCAGTTTTGGAAAATATACAGAAACAAATTCAACATATATACCATAGTTTCGGTCTTTTGGTGCATGAATTCAATCCTCCTGTAACTCTAACATTAGTCCGTTTTACGAAAGGGTTTAAACTGGCGAAACCGCTGAGAGGGTTCACCACTGATGAGCCAGGCCCTCTCATTAATTTTTTCCATTGCAGTAAGGGCAGTAGAAATTGTTTAATATCAAAAAGAATCTTAGGCCTTTAAAATAGTTTTGAATTTTGATAACAGATGGCGCGCTAGTGCATCATAAAGTTTTACTTTAATAAAGCTAAAGATATAAAATAAGTGGGAGACTATATGTTTTATTGACACATGTTTAACTTATTCATGATTAAATTGTGAAAAAAAGTATTAAAATTACAATTATATTCTCACAATGAGTATCTTTTTTATTTAAAAAAACGCTAGCTTTCAAAGCGTTAATCGCTCTTCAATGCGCTTACTATAACCAATAACTATTAAAAATATACTCATTGTGAGAATATAATTGTAATTTTAATAAAATATTTAACTTTACCCTAATATACATTCATGGACAAAACTTAAAGAAATTGTACCTTTTAGCATGTATATCGGAATTCAGACAATAACTCTGAAAGATACACTCATGGACAAAACTTAAGTAAGTTGTACCTTTTAGCATGTATATCGGGATTCAGACAATAACTCTGAAAGATACACTCATGGACAAAACTTAAGGAAGTTGTACCTTTTACCATGTATATCGGGATTCAGACAATAACTCTGAAAGATATTACAGTGACTTTTATTGAAGACACACGAGATAGCCAAGTGTGAACAAAATTGAATTGGCTTTGTCCTTATATTGTTTGCGGAAGAACATTGCTCAATGCAAATATATATATTTATATGTAATTCTACTCTCCTTATGTCCATAGTTTGTTTGAATATCATTTTTGAGATTCCACCCTTCAGTGTAGCATATAAAAGCAGAATGATCCAATACAGTATTAGAGCTTTAAAAAGCGGTCTGGTAGATTAAATTGACGAAACCGCTGTAAGGGTTCACCACTGATGAGCCAAGAGGAATTATACTATTTCTCTATCAATCCCCTGGATACACCTTGTACGCTAAAATTGGATTGATAGTCTCAGGATGCTAAAATATGAAAATAAAAGTCGCTATGTTACTAATCCTATCAAATGACTCAAACTTCGGCAGTATAATCTATGTTACCAAATGGCCCCTCTACCTTAATTGGATTTTTATCAAAAGATAAGATACGACTCATCTTTCGTCATATTGAAGGGGCGTATCAACATGGGATATCTTGACGAGAGAGATAGCTGTATCGTCTGGATATAAAAGGATTGATTTACTCTGGAGAAATACCGTTATTTATAAATTTTTGCAGCAGATTTTTGAAATATAAGTGTTAATTAAAAAGCTTTTATATTAAAGTCAAATGTATTTTATGTGAACTATTTTTTTGTGTTATATTTTAATTTTTAAAAAATACAGAATGACTTTTGAGCAAATACTATTCAAACTTTTATATATCATATATTATATAAATATTTATATTTTATAAAATATAAATATAACTCTTTAATATATGTTTAGAATTTTCGATTAAATATGTTATATTTTAACATAAAATGGGCTGTAAAAAAGTAGCTAATGTAGATATTTTGGAGATGATCAAAATATATACTTGCAGATTTAATATTTCAAAATAAATAATATATTTTAAATATATTTTTGTTTCTTTTAAAAATACGTTATATGCGTGTACTTAAATTATAATAAGAAAAATATTTATACTTATCTCTAAAAGACATTTGAAATATTTTTTAAATTACACGCCAAAATAAATAAAACAAAAGTTTCGTAAATATGAGCAAAAATGAGAGTTGTAATGCTTGAATTAAATACAATTAATTGCAATTTAAGTGCTATATATATTTTAAATCTTTAAATAAATAAATTTAAAAATAGCTTCATTTTTTTACGGGGGTTTGTTTCTTTTGCAAATTATTTCCTTTCCAATTTCGCGATTTCGGTGATCTTAATATCTATATTTATTTTTGACCATATTTTAATTTATTTCATCTTCATTGAATATTTCAATCAATATACGATTTTTTTTAAACATCGAATGCGCATCTTAAAAAAAAAAACAATTAAAATTATTTCTAAACTTTATAAAAACTTATATATATATATTTATTTAATATAGACAAATATTGAATACAAATTTAATTACTTTACCATATTTCGGTATTTTTATACTTTGATAAAGATTTATTGCAATGATAAACATTGAGTTAAACATTAATTAAACACCCATAATATTTAACATTCAGAAATAAAAAAATATAAGTTTGTGAAAAGATTATTTAGAATTCCGAGTAGATATTTATCGTTTTGATATCATACGCTGAAATGTAGTTGAACATAATTTGAACCTTTTTTCGTATAAAGAATTAGCATTTAATTTCAATTTGGTGTTTTAGATGCCCAAGTTTCCAAAATATCAGAAGGTTGAAGGAATCATTCTCTGCGCAGCCTTCTCAGAAGATGCTGCACGGGCGGCTCTTACTTACCAGCCACGAGATGATGACCTTTTTGTGGTAACATTTCCAAAATGTGGGACAACCTGGACTCAAAGTATTGTATTTCTCATATTAAACAAAGGAAAACCTTTTGATAACATCCATGAATTCATGGCTAGAACACCATTCCTCGAACTCTGTGGAGTTGATGCTGTAGAGAAAATGCCACGTCCTGGAGCTATCAAAATCCATTTCCCATTTGACAAGACACCATATTCCCCTTCAGCCAAATATATCTATGTCGCTAGAAATCCAAAAGACACATGCGTCTCTTTTTATCATCATACTTTCAAAATTTCTGCTTATGAATTTGATGGTACCTTTGATGATTTCTTTGAGGTATTTTTCAATGGTCAAAATGATTATGGTGATTATTTTGAACATACCTTGTCTTGGTATGAACATCGTAATGATCCAAATGTGCTGTTCCTTACTTACGAAGAGTTGAAATCTGATACCAGAAATGCTATTCTGAAAATGGCGAAATTTCTTGGCGATGAATATGAGAAGATGTTAATTGAAAACCCGGATATTATGGAAAAAGTTATTAAAAACAGTTCTGTGGAAGAAATGAAGAAAACTGTTAAAATGGATAAATCAGATGAAACCCCACCTCTAGAGCTCCTACCATCTGGTTTAAGACATATGATAAAATATATGGACGAAAAAAAGCTTCCTCGGGTTTCTAATTTTGATTTGGTTCGTAAGGGAATCATTGGTGACTGGAAGAACCATTTTAATGAAGAACAAGCGAAGAAGTTGGATGATAGAACAAGAGAAAAACTTGCTGGTACAGATCTTCTGAAGTACTGGCAGAAACTTGGAATTTTGGAATAGGTTTCAGAGTCGTTTTTGGCCATTTTAAAAAATCATTTTTGTTAGCCGAATTAAGATATACTTCTATATTTTTCTCCTTTAATTACAATTTTCGAAGCTATTTTATTTTGTTTTTATTATAAGTATGTTTAATTGTTGTAATTCTATGTATTATTTACATATTTAAAATTTTATATGTTTCATGTGTATGGGTGGGATAATTCAATATATATATGTATCTCTAATATAAATATGTTTTAGAGAAACTATATAGTAATACATATAAAATGAAAGGATTTAAAAGCACGAATGTTTCTTTTATACACAATACAAACTTCTACTGTCCTTACTGCGATGAAAAAATAGAAGTTTGAAGTTTGTATTGTGTATATAAAAGAAACATTCGCGCTTTTAAATCCTTTCATTTTATATGTATAGATGGCGCGTTATTGCTTTGTGTTAATTTATAGTAATACATATTTCTTATCAATATTCGAAACTATTATAGACGCGTATGATTATTTTTAACAATGAACAATTTCTACTGCCCTTACTTTTATTTTTAAAAAGAATCATACGAGTCTATAATAGTTTCGAATTTTGATAACAGATGGCGCGCTAATGTATCATAACATATTTCTTGTAGAAGAAGAAATACAGTTCGAATAGAATAGATTCTTTATATAAGTAAAAGATCGTATAAGTGACAAAAGTTAACTTTTATGGGTTACCACACAAAAATGGAATATACTAGGGCCTAAAGTAAACGTAACTTGATACACAGAAAAGCGTACACTCAAGAGTACAACACCAACAACAAGAAGGAAGTCAATAAAACTCGCGATTGGTAAAAATAAAATAAAACACAGTACTTATCTTTATTGTAGCATTGGTAGGGATCGTACTCGGGTCACACCGGGATGCGAAGAGATCCCCAGACACAGAAAAATCACGTAGAAAAACACTTTAAGCGTCTCCACACCAATTCTCCACGCTCTGGGCCCCTCGCATTCCCTTAGTCCCCTCTTATATACAGACATGGCCACATTCGTTCAATGACGTGAGAGATTGGTTCACTAACAAACGAGGAAAACATTCTTCCCGCTAAAAACTGATCAGAAAAAAAAAACTGAAAATGTTTGTCAATATAATTTGACATAAGATTTCGGACAAGATGGCAAGACTGTAGAAAGCCGTCTTACCTGAAAACTTGTAAGACCGTTGTCTTTATAAAGAATTTCTTCTCACTGACTTGTTTTTTTATATAGTGGATAGGGAGATTACCTTTGTCTTAATATATTTCTTATACTTAAATTGAGGGTAAGAGTAAATTTTGACAATATTTTTAGAAGTATAATTTATATGTTAAAAAATACTAATTTTTGAGAACATGTATCATGATATGCTTTTTTTTTGTCCATTATCATTCCATTATGATATTTCTTTACATTTAAGAATGTTTATATACAATGTATGCAAATAAGTACTAGTCTCTTGATATTGAAACATACTGAAATCAATGCAAATGTTTATTGTGATATTTCTATATTCTTATTTATAATATATTGTGAATGCATATACAGTAGACTCTCCTATAACGCGAGTTTTTACAACGCGATAAAAAAAATTGCGACAAATTTATTTATACAACGCAAATTTTCGTATAACGCGTTATAAAATAAAATACATGATATTTGTCACTAACAATTTACCCTAACAACATTGGCGTTATACAAGTTTTATTTCGTACAACGTGAATTCCTATAACGCGATTTCATACAACACGGAACATATTAATCGCGTTATAGGAGAGTTTTCTGTATATAGTTCTCTCTCTGAATATTTTCCTCTATTTTATATTAAAATCTTTAATATTTTATGTAAATTTGTGAACTCTATTTACAATCATAACTCTTAATAATTTTTATAAAAATATCTAATATATATTGTATATTATCAGGCTAACTTTGGAATATACGAATAAAGATATATGATGTACTGATGATCTCTTCATTTCTTTCTGTGTATATTATTATTTTTACATATATATACATAGTAAAATAAAGATCACCTTTCCCGTCAAAATAGACGTCAAAACTAGACGCCATCTATTGACCGTCGCCATAAACTAGCGGACTCAGGTCGATGACAAAGCCACAACACCAGCTTTTGGGTTATTGGCCCTCGTCAGTCCAGGACAGACTTAATTGCATATCTCAGTTTGCCAAAGCTGGTGTTGTGGCCTTATCACCGATCTGAGTTTGCGGGGACGGTCAATAGATGGCGCTTAGTTTTAACGTCTATTTTGACGGGAGAGGTGTCTTTCATTTTTATAGATCAATATCCTCCCGGAAAAAAATTCCATCTATATATACACGTGTGGCGACCACACTTTACTTCAGCGAGGGCAAACTGGGACAAAGTTTCACTACACATACGGGCAGTAGTGTGGCGGCCTCACTACGCCTCGGTAAGCGCGAGCTGGGAGAACACCTCGCTACGCATGCGCGGGCGGCATATTGTTTTTAATATCAACACCTGACCATTTTTATATTTTTTCTTGTTTTTTTCACATGTATATATATATATATAACGAAGGAAGACATTAAGACACGAATGTTTCTTTTCACAAATAAATCAAACTTCTACTGTCCTTACTGCGATGAAAAAATATTGGGAGGGCTTGGCTCATCAGTGGTGAACCCTCCAAGCGGCTTCGCCAATTTAATCTACCAGACCGTTTCTTTAGAGCTCTAATACTGTATTGGATCATTCTGCTTATATATGCTACACTGAAGGGTGGAATCTTAGAAATAGTATTTAAGTAAACTATGGACATAAGCTTTTTGAACAGTAGAATCCCTCCCAATATTTTACATCACAGTAAGGACAGTAGAAGTTTGATTTATTTGTGAAAAGAAACATTCGCGTCTTAATGTCTTCATTCGTAGTGTATAGATGTCGCGTTATTGCTTTGTATTAACATGCATATATAATGGCCTGGCAAATATAAAGGAACCTACTTAAATCAACGTTTAGTTGATATTTGATCCACTAGATGGCGCTCTGCCATCTAAAAACGTTCATATGAGCAGTCAGGATATGCCTTTTTTATTTTTAATATCAGAATCTGATCTTTTCTTCAGTTCCATAGGAATACATTGTCCATCACCATGTCCTGGAACAATCTACACTCATGGACAAAACCTAAGGAAGTTGTACCTTTTACCATGTATATCGGGATTCAGACAATAACTCTGAAAGATACACTCATGGACAAAACCTAAGGAAGTTGTACCTTTTACCATGTATATCGGGATTCAGACAATAACTCTGAAAGATAAACTCATGGACAAAACCTAAGGAATTTGTACCTTTTACCATGTATATCGGGATTCAGACAATAACTCTGAAAGATACACTCATGGACAAAACCTAAGGAATTTGTACCTTTTACCATGTATATCGGTATTCAGACAATAACTCTGAAAGATACACTCATGGACAAAACTTGAGGAAGTTGTATCTTTTACCATGTATATTGGGATTGGGACAATAACTCTGAAAGATACACTCATGGACAAAACTTAAGGAAGTTGTACCTTTTACCATGTATATCGGGATTGAGACAATAACTCTGAAAGATACACTCATGGACAAAACTTAAGGAAGTTGTACCTTTTAACATGTATATCGGGATTGAGACAATAACTCTGAAAGATATTACAGTGACCTTTATTGAGGTTACACGAGATAACCAAATGTGAAAAGCCTCTGTCCCCTTAAAAATATTTTCCACTTCCTTAAGTTTTATATATGAGTGTATTTCCTGCGCCATATGGGATGTTGTCCTCTGCTCTGAGACCTTCGATCTCCTGTGGGCAAACATGGCGAAATTGGGAAAGAGCAATCGATTCTTCATTGTACTTCTTCTCTTTAAATATAATGAACGTGATGATACCAGTAGCCAAGAACAGAATTAACTGACAAAATTACTGCGACTTTTCTCTCTGTTAAGATTCACTTATATCAAATAAGAATATAAGCAGTAGCAATGTTCTTCTTTCTCATCTCCACTCAATCATATCAGGGTATCAAGTTTGTAGAGCTTGACAACCATCATGACTGGGTGAAGTAGAATGCCTTTGTCATCAAGACTGGGAGCACTACTCAGTGGCAGGCCGACTTAGCTCCAAAATAAATAGCCACCTCTGACATGAGGAAAAGATGCCATGTGCAGCTGCTCCTAACATGGAGTACAAACGCTGCTCATCCTGTATCCCTGGATTCAGAGCCCTTACAGGGTACTATCAGCCGGGCCAGCTGAGCCCAGGTTTTTTAACGAGCTTGTTACTGCTCCCCCTCCTCCTTTTTCATCCGGGCTTTGGACCGGCAAAGTTATGCTCTTCTTTATTCGTGCAAAGTGCAAGCTTTCGGAAGCCTGTAGAAGGATTATAAAGATCGGAAAGCTTGCACTTTGAACGAATAAAGAAACGCATTGCTACACTATTTATATTCTTATTTTATACTTTATTGAAATTTTCTCTTATAATGAATTCCCTTATATACAAATTAGGAAATTATAGCAATCAAGTTTCATTTCAGTTTAACGTGATGCGATTTATCGTCCGAATCAACTTTTTGATCACGTGCGGTTGTTCTTGCAAGCGCCAAAGTATTGCGGATTAAAGAAGTCTGTCCTGTCCAGGGTCATCTCCCCGCCATGCTGAGGCAGTTAACAGGACTTGGGAAGTACAGGCTGTGATGCTTATTCTCTTAGTACAGAGTAATTGGGTGCTGTTGATGGGAATATCACAAAAAGGTAGGATGTTAACATTTCGCTGGGCTTAGTAGGACAGTTTTCATGCCTACCAGGAGTACAAGACATACTGTCCTGCCCAGAGTCACTTCCCTGATACACTGAAGCAGTTAACAGGACCTGGGAAGTACAAGCTATGATGCCTATCTCCTTAGTGCGGTATGATTGCGTGAGTTTCCTGTTGATGGGAACATCACACAAAGGTAGGATGTTTACATTTAGCTGGGCTTAGTAGGACAGTCCTAAGGTACCAGGAGTATAAGACATACTGTCCTGTTCAGGGTCATCTCTCGCCACACTGAGGTAGTTAACAGGACTTGGCGAGGAGAGGTTATGATGCTTATCTCCTTAGTACGGTGGGCTTAGTAGTTGGACTTAGTAAGACAGTTTTAGGGTACCAGGAGTACAAGACATCCAGGGTCATCTACCCGATACGCTGAGGCAGTTAACAGGACTTGAAGAGGTGGGTCGGGGGGTTACTTATAACAGACGAATGTGACCTGAAACAGAAGAGACTTACGTAATCGACTACAGAGTTTGCGAACCCATGTGTCAGGTATGTGACATTTTGAAATGTTTGAATATTGCCCTCTCCTATGCATCACGTAAGTTGATTGCAGCTGGAAATTCAATCAAAGGTAATGTACTTCTGATTGCTAGATGTTACTTACACAACACAATTGTTTCATAACTCTGAGGTGAAAAATCCGTGGTGTTTTTTTACCAATGGAGACAATCTCTCATCGCTCGGGTTGACGCCAATATAAAAGGTTTTTTATTAAAACATTTAACACATTTATCAATTATTAAAATGAAAACATAAGCCTCCAGGGAAAAGTTTCTTTTAAAAATATTTTTTATTTAAAAAATCTCGAGCTTTCGGTGATGATTATTTCTTTTTTATTTCTTAAGTCTTTAATCAGTCGGTTCTCATGAGGGTTGCTTGGGGGAAGGGTTATTGATTCACTTAGAAGATTAGTTACATGATGTCTAATGATATTCTTTTCTTGGTGGTTAAGTTTTGATATGGCTGCTTCGACTTCACTTACTATTCTGATGGGATCTGGTTTTTGTATATTCCTGAATTTCATAATTTTTTAAATAAAAAATATTTTTAAAAGAAACTTTTCCCTGGAGGCTTATGTTTTTATTTTAATATTAATTCAAGGGATTATTTGATCGAACATTTATCAATTAAAATATAAACACAGATTTAAAAGATATAAATATTTAATTAAAAAGGCATATATTGGATCAAAATATCATTTATTTTACCAATATTTCAGTTGGCTGAACGCCAACCTTTATCAAGGTGTTATAACATATTTAATGTGTGTCGACAACAAACTTGATAAAGGTTGGCGTTCAGCCAACTGAAATATTGATAAAATAAAGGATATTTTGATCCAATATTATGCCTTTTTATTTAAAGATTTATTTATGGATTGCTCTATTTTCAAATGATATAAATATATATATATATATTTTCAAAGCGACATATATTTGTTAAAATAAAAAGGCATATCCTATCTCCATGTTCACATGAATTTTTAATGGCATCTAGTGGAACAGAAATCAAATAAACGTTGATTTAGCTTGTTCCCTGATATTTGGCCAATCCTTTTTCTTGATAAATCACACACACACACACATATATATGTTATAGATTAGAAATTTTTTGTGTGTTTGATTGTTGAAAAGAGGTGCAGTCGTGGAAAAATAAAAATAATTATTTACCTTTCAAGCAGATTTTTATTTTGAATCTCTTGAAGTAAAAATATACATAAAATTATTTATATCACAGGAATATAGAATTTATATAATGAATTCTAAAGCTATGGTTTTTTGTGGAGAGAATGCTATGTTTTCTTGTGGAGAATGCTATGGTTGTTTGTGGTGAATACTATGTTTTCTTGTAAATGGCTATGTCTGCTTGGAGATGGCTATGTTTGATTTGCACAATGAAAAATGAGCTATGTTTATTTGAAGATTTATATTTTTGATTGTAGATGGCTATTTTGATTGGAGAAAAATATGTTTGATTATAGATTACTATGTTCGATTAGAGAAGGTTATTTTGCTTGGAGAAGGCTATGTTTGATTGGAGATTGAATTGGGCTATGTCTTGTTGAAGTAGCTTATTTTTGGTTGAAATGAACTATTTTTGATTGAAATGAGCTATTTTTGATTGGGAAAGCTATTTTTGATTGGGAAAGCTATTTTTGATTGGAAAATTTGCATATTTGAATTTGAAAAATTTTGCTTTTGGGATATTGTACAAACAGGTAAATATCCTGTCGACTATTCTTATATAATAAAGAAAAGAGATTAGATGCTTGAATTTTTGATCATCTTGAGGATTATGGTATGGAATTATTTGCTGGTTCTTTTTGGTACTAAATGATATTGGTGATGCAGTCGTGGTTAAATTCTTGATAGAATAATAATAAAAATGGTTTTGATCAGTAATTGCTTTTATTGTGCTTAAGGAATATATAAAAACATAATTTGGTAAAAAGTAATACCTGTCTTAAGGCGAGTAGAATAAGGAAACAAAAGAATATTTACATAATGTACAAAAGTTTTGGGTCGGCCCACGGGGAACAACAACAATGAGTTTTTATACGGGAAGAGTGACCTCTGGCGGTCGATTTTAGAAGAGTATTTTATCTATGAAATATAATTTTAAAATAAAATAATACTTTAATATAACATAATTTTAAATGAAATATTTTAACATAACATATATATATATGTATGTATATGTATATATGGTATGGTCTATGAGGTTTCCTCAAAATCAAATAATGAGTATTTAAGGGCGTGAGGATGCCAAAATATATATTTAAAATAGGACAAAAGGTTATTAATAGAATGTCCGAATGGCATGGTCCATTTGGACGAGGAAAGCGAAGACTAGAACGCGGCTGATTCCACATTCGCCTGTTCAGTGATACGCTAACCATGACGTATGTACGAAGGAATATGTGGCCATTGGACATGCGTCAGACCTGGAGGCTGTTGTTGGGTGCTGCGCTGCCTGGAGTATAGGAGCTCCATCTATTATTCCTTCCTTCCTGTGGTGAATCTGTATAAGACCCTGTAGGCTGTTTTCGGGTGCCCTGCTGCCTGGAGTATAAGAGCTCCATCTATTATTCCTTTCTTCCTGTGGTGAATCTGTATAAGACCAGTTGTCTTAATAAAGCTTTGTATGTGTAAATAGTACAAAAAGGAATTTATACTGAAATCAGGTTGATAAATTAAGAGACAAGGATCTCCTAATGGTGTAGCTAAAAGTTGCTGATGGCCATCTGTCTTGGTTAGATTTTCTTGATGAATCAAGAAAGTCAGAGCCACGAGCGCGCTGGCCAAGTTAGCAATGACTTTCCTCTGCTCAATGCTTGTTTGCGCAGTCTTTCCATCTTCCCATTGAACGTCAGTGTCTGAAGGAGATCTCTTTCTAGACCTAGCTGCTGGACATTGGCTATTGCAGCTTTCTCATTCTTCAGAACAACGGCCATCAGATTCTGTGGCCTTGTTAGCTCTCTCTCTCTCTCTCTGATCCTGGGATAACAATCTTTTGGGAATCGTTGTGATTCTCAGATGGAGAATGAGCTCAGATCTACTCTACCTATTTTGTCCTCCTTACCCTTCCCATCTCAAATGTACTCAAAACACTAGTTTTTGTAAACTAAGAAGTGTCCTCCTAGAGACAATGGTTTGGGATAATGGCCCTTGTTAGTCTAAGGGGATTTTATTTCATATCTCAGTTTTCCAAAGCTGGTGTTGTGGCTTTGTCACCGACCTAAGTTCACTAGTTTGTGCAACGGTTAATAGATAGCGTCTAACTTTGACGTTCATTTTGAGGGGAGAAGCGATCTATGCTTTTATAGGTCAATTTCCTCCCGGCAATATTTACATCTATATATAGGTATATGTGTGAAAAAAACCCCATAAAAAATAGAAAAATGGTCAGGTGTTGATATTATAAACAAAAAATTTGCATATCCTGACCGCTCCCATAAGCATTTTGGATGGCGCAACGCCATCTAGCGGAATAAAAATCAACTAAACATTGATTTAACTTGTTCCATGATTGATTTGGATAACTCATTTTCTTTGTTTACCAAGAAAATGGGTTGGTCAAAATATCACGGAACAAGTTAAATCAACGTTTAGTTGATTTTTATTCCGCTAGATGGCACTCTATCATCTAAAATTGCTTATGTGAGCAACCAGGTATGCTTTCTAAAAATAAATAAACCAAAATTTAAACGCTATATCCGTAGAACTCTAGATTGAAGATAAAAAATGGCTCAAACACTACGTCAACAATAATTATGTTTTAAAGAAAATAAAGTCTCCAGGGTTAAGTTTCTTGCTCAAATTTTTATTCTCGAGCTTTCGGACCTTTCAGTCCTTCCACAGGAGTATCACGATAACAAATTGATGGTATATATACTATTTTTATACAAAATGATTTTTTTGCATATTTAATTTTATTTAATACTAGCGGACGTACCCGGCTTCGCCCGGGTTTTACCCGAGTAAAAGTTTGCCTAACGAATCTCTCGATAAAGTTAACATTTTTTTCCCGGTCCCTTGAAAAATACTCGATAAGTTGAATAAAATCAATATTAATTGGTTCCCTCGGTAATTGGAAGTTAAAGGAATAGTATCTTGCCTTGGAATTGTATCATTATTCTTGTATGGATGTACCCGGCTTCGCCCGGGTTTTACCCGAGTAAAGGTTTGTTTAACGAATCTCTCGATAAAGTGAACATTTTTTCCCGGTCCCTTGAAAAATACTCGATAAGTTGAATAAAATCAATATTAATTGGTTCCCTCGGTAATTGGAAGTTAAAGGAATAGTATCTTGCCTTTGAATTGTATCATTATTCTTGTCTCAAATAAATTGCCGTGTCATCCTGAATTTTGTCTTTCCTAATTTTCTACATTACAAAATCATCGTATCATCATGATAATATTTAGAGCAGATTGTTGAATTATAACAGATAAATTAGAATATTTATCTTGATTATTTCTAGGCGAAAAGTTATTTCAAAAAATTTATTTGCTAGAAACCTTCCCAGTACTATACTAAATAACTTCCCAAAGTTTCATGGCGATCCAATGAGTGGTTTGGTCAGGCATAAAGGACAAACAAACAAACAAACAGACACACATACATTCATTTTTATATATATAGATTAATAAATATTATGAAAAAAGGCATCTCCTTATCGTGCAACTGAAAGTAGCTGATGGCTTGCGCCATCTATCGGAATAAATATCAACTATTCTCGTTGATTTTTAATTATTCCAGAATTGTCCAAATACCCATTCTTGATTAATCAAGAAAAGCTAACCATGGACGCGTTTCGGGCTGTTGGCCCTCATCAGTGTGGTGCAAGCTGTACCTCAACGACCAAAAAACTGGTCATTCAAGGCATTTTCTTGATTAATCAAGAATGGGTATTTGGCCAATTCTGGAATAATTAAAAATCAACGAGAATAGTTGATATTTATTCCGATAGATGGCGCAAGCCATCAGCAACTTTCAGTTGCACGATAAGGAGATGCCTTTTTTCATAATTATGCACCTTATCCCAGTACAATATCACATTTTTACTATTTTTTCACATTAATAATTATGTTTATAATACAATATAATGCGGCTTATGATGGGAATTTCCCATCCCTGGACACTTTTATATTTCCGTTTATCATTACTCTTCACAATTCATTATTTCACACTTCATCCCTAAGAATAGGAATACTGTGGTACCTCGACATACGAGCGCCCCAACATACGAGTTTTTCGAGATACGAGCCAACGAGCAAGGTATTTTTGGCTTTTAGTTACGAGCGAAATTCGAGATATGAGTTCGGTTGGTAGTGTTGAAGATATTAATCTGTGATTTTAAATGTTTCTTTTTGACCAGTACTTTTGTTTTGTTTTTGCTTTTCCTAAAATGTTTCTTTCTTCTTCTTCATTATTATTTGTCTATATGCAAAGCTTTGTTTTTTGAGACTTGAATAAACAAATTCAAGTTTATTATATTTTTGTGTGCTTTTAAAGTTAAAACACAACAGGTAGTAACACGCAATCGCGCCATCACGATCAGTTAGCAGCGTGCTTCCGTTGTGATAAGTTGTGTTTTGTGTTCGCGTTTTGTGTTGCGTTTACATTTACAGTTTTAGTTCATTTATTTTTATAACCATGGATCGGAAGAAAGTTTGTAAAAAGTCAAGTGCTAAGAAAAAGATGATGAGTTATGAATTAAAACGTGAAATTATAGAAAAACATGAGCAAGGTGTTCGAGTTGTTGACTTGTCGAGGCAGTATGGCCGTAGTTATGGACATGTTTTTTTCTAAACGGCCTACAGGTGAAAGCGAGAAAAATGTAGCGAAAAAGGCAAAGACCAGTGAGGATATCTAATTTATTTCTTTACATTCTCTTTTTTGTTTTTGTGGAATAAATATTTGATATTTATAAATACGTTTTTATTATTTAAAACCACGTAACAAAAATAACTGGGGTGACATTTTGGAGGTTGCAACGGATTAATGGTAGTTCAATTGTTTTGTATGGGGAAATTTGCTTCGAGATACGAGTAATTCAAGATACGAGCAAGGTTGCGGAACGAATTAAACTCGTATGTCGAGGTACCACTGTAATCCTTATTTCTCCTTAAAATAAATTTCGATTTTGCGTTCAAAAAAACTTTTGCTGTATAATTGTCAAACTTCATTCTACAATAATTATGTTATCAAAGGCCTTTTATACAAAGGTCTTTTACAGCAATTGATTTTTTTTAAATCAAAAGATAAATGGTACGAATCAACTTTTTTCATATCAAAAGATTCTATCAACATAAGATATCTTGACAAGAGAGATAACAGTCGTCTGTAACTCAAGGATTGATTGTCTGCTGCTGAGAAATACCGTAAATACCACGAGTACACATACTTTTTCCTTCTCAATATTTGAAAGTTGTTTCTAGTAAATTCCAATCCGTAGATCATGAATATAACCTTCATTTTTCAAAATTAGCTCAATCTTTTGAAAAAATATTTGAAAATATTTAATTTTATAAATAAGCTGATGTCATCGCTGTCTTCAAATTATTTTGAAGATATTGACTTTGTAAGCATAATATTTAATCATCATTTAGATGAAATGCATACCATCGCAATTTTACATCAAGAAAATGTTTAACAATACATTTATTTTAATAAATATTTTTAAATATATAAATAATGCCGCGTAAATGCAAAGCTAATCCAGTAATGTTCTGCTACATTTGATGAAAGTGTTCATTTATAAATTCTTATAATAGATCTCGATTGATAAGTACATGAGGCTGTCTGGTAGTTGGCGTTCTGAGCTCATGAATCTGGGTTTAAATGAATCTATGTTTTATTTATTTACTAGCCGAATGACCCGGGCAACGCCCGAGTTTTACCCGATTAAATGTTTTTATTCAAATACTATTCGTTACAATTATAAATTGGCGCCGTGGATGTCATTCTTGTGAAACGTCCCGCTCCAAACTTTGTGTCTGAGAAGCGATATTTTTATTGAGAGATGATCTAGCTTTGTGTCTTCTGCTCGAATGAATGTTTTTCCGTTAGAATTTTGTTCCTGCATACTAAAATGAATGGCTTCACCCGTGGTCTCTGCTTTTTGGATTTTTTTCTGATATAATTTTGTATCTGATAATAAAACATGATACAGAATATATTGTCATCATCATTTTCTGACTAAAAAACAACTATTTTTGCCCAGAACCTGTCAATTTAAATTTTTCTTGGCTAAACATGCGACAAATATCTCTTTCAGATTTTTCTCTGTGTCCTGTTAAAACACCTTTTACATGTACTTCAGGTCAGCTGATATTACCTCCCATCTTCACCGCTAGAGGCGCTGCTTGCGAGCGAAAGGGTAAATTTGCACGCAAATTTGCAAATAACTCGAAGAATATTCGGGATAGAGACCTGAAATTTTCACTATAAGTTTTCCAGATTCTACTCTATATACTGTTAAAATTTCAGTCAGATTAGTTACGTATTGAGGACGTGTATAGCCGTCATAGGAACAAACACACATACATACATACATACACTGACTTTTATATATATAGGGATTTCAATTTAAAGCGCTATGCCCACTAGGGACACTAGCGCTGTCATACATGTATGCCTTTACATTTGTCTATATATATTTATACAGTTAAAGCTGTCTATAGCGCCCCCCCTCTAAATAGCTCCTTCCTCTCTAGAGCGCCCGATTTTAAAAATTAAAATGTAAACATTTTACATTAAAAGTGACCTGTCTATAGCACCCTATTTTGGTGAGTCCCAAGAGGGGGCGTTATAGACAGGTTTAACTGTATATTTACAAAAATTTAGGTCGTTGTTTTCTTTTTTTGTAATCGTTTTAAAATTTTAAAATAATTTTCCTCTCTAATTGAATATTTAAATTAAAACATAGGTAGACAACTGGACGGGAGAACCATTTGTTTTCCAACGAAAATCCTGAATGAATGGACCAAGTCTGTAGATTGATCAACGTGGAGGAGTCTGGTTGAAGAGGTACAATGTATATATATAGTTTTTTATTTTATTTCATGCGCACACATCTTAAAAAATCGCGTGTAAGACCTTTTAACAACTTAAAGAGACAAGGGTCGCCTCTCCCGTCAAAATAGACGTCTAAAACCAGACGCCATCTATTGACCGTCGCCGCAACTAGATCTAGGTGGAAGCTTTTCAGTTTGCCAAAGCTGGTGTTGTGGCTTTGTCACCGACCCGAGGCCGCTAGTTGCGGCGACGGTCAATAGATGGCGTCTGATTTTAGACGTCTATTTTGACGGGAGAGGCGACCCTTGTCTCTTTAGATCAATTTCCTCCCGGCAAAGGTTCCATCTATACCTTTTAACAAATATCTATTTTGAAATGTTTATAACTATAAGGCACACAATTTGAATTATAAATTAGAAACATAAAATAACAAGACCAAATCCAAATAAATAAATACTGTGTGAAGTTTCAGTAACAGTGTTATTACTATCATCAGACAAATGTATTGATGGTAGCAACGCTGTTACCGAAACGTCACACACTATTTATTTATTTGGATTTGGTCTATTGCCTTATGTTTAATATGTTTATACATAAGAAGAAACGACTGTGGAAAAGTTCTTTTTTTTTTATTCGAAAAATTGCGAATGTTAATAAAATTTCATTTATAAATTTAATTGCCATCTATAGTAAAATCTGTAATAATTAATTTTTTGGCAATGTGTTTCTTTTTATTTTAAAATGCTAGCTTCCAAGCGATAATCGCTCTTAAACAAGCTTTATAAAATATCGACTATATCTTACAAGAAATATTTACAAATATATAAATAAGATAGTGTCGAAGAGAGATTATCGCTTGAAAATTAGCATTTTAAAATAAAAAAAAAAACTCATTGTGAGAAAATCTTTTGTAATTTTAAACGTTTTTCACAATTTTATCATGAATAGAAATATATTTTTTAAATTCTGCGCCATCTTATATAGGTATGAAAAATGCAAAACAAAATTGTTTACGTTTCTCTCTCGACGATAACCTGTTGCCAAAATACATTCATACATACATGTAAATGGCATTACCTATATACTGATCTTTAAATGAATTAAACTTGTTTGTTGGGCTAGAGGGAAAAAATGCAGAGATTAAGGAAGATTTATCGGCCAGACGTCTATCTAAGTGTTGCGTAAGATGATGCAAGCCAGTCATTTGCAGATATTTTCTGCTACTGACCGTTGTTTATAAGGAAGTGCTCGTCTGCTACGATATTTTCCCTTATTTTGAGTAATTTGCAAGCAAAATATTCTTATATATTCAAAATATAAACTTATATAAATTAAATCAACACATTTAAACGGTAAGTTTATTTATTTTAATAATTCAAATGGATTTATTCATTTTAAAAATAATATTTCGATTGGCTGATCACTCTCAAACTTTTACGAAGTCAATGTTTTTTTAAATTTAAAATGTTTTGCTTGTGTGTGTTTAATGTGCTTTTTATATTATATATATCTAAACTATAATTATTTAAAGTATTAAAAAAGGCAAATATCAATCAGAGGTAACCATAAACATGTAAATTATCTAAATAAATAGGGGATTTATATATAAATAATTATTCAATTACAAAAAATAAATCGATTTTTACTGCCCTTATTGCAGCAATGTAATTTGTTTAATTTTAAAATAAATATGCGCTATAAATATTTAACATTTTCAATAACATATGGCGCGCTAATGGTTCATGTATCTAGAAAAAATACATGATACTTACATAGAAAGTAAAACATGATTTCTTTCACAATAAATTTCCTATTGATTTGTCTTTTCTATATTAAGTTAATAAAATTAAAATTACAATTTATATTTTTAAAAATTAATGTTTTTTTATTTTTCTATTATATTTCACATATATATATATAATATTAAAATAAAAATAATGAAATTTATTAATAAAAATATTAAAATTATTAATGAAAGAATACATAGATTTTGAAATTTTAAAACATTATACACTTTAATAACAACATTTTACACTTTAATAGCAACATTTTCATTTTTAACCGTTATTTTTCGATTTAATTGGAAATTTTAACAGAAATATTTTCTTTTTCAAATTTTTTATTGAAACATATATTTTTAACGAATTTAGTTTATGTTGTTAATTTTCGATTGAAGAGTTGGAGCATTTCGATATAAAATATATTTATTGGCTTATATACTTAGCACAACATTATAAAATTAGAAATGATTAAATGCAAAAGATTATATATCTAAATACAAAAGGTCATTTAAAAATTAGAGATCATCATTTGTTCTTTATGTCAAAAACATTCTTCTTTTTTCTTCATGGTTTTTATTGATGATCCTTTTTTCACAGACATTATACCTTCAATATCCTCCCTGTCTTCAAAAAGGGGCATCATTCAACTTAATTCCAATGTTCTGTAGAAGGTTGTTTAACACAGTTCCACTTAAATTCTTTGTCATGATGTCTGCAGGATTATCTTCTGTGCTGATGTATTTGAGAGTGATGATGTTATCATTAAAGTCATCTTTGATATAATGGTATTTTCTGTTGATATGTCTGTTTCTATTAGAGTGCATATGATTTTTGATCCAATTTATCAATGATTGAGAGTCAGTGTTAACTTCAATTGGTTGTTCAATCAGTTGATTTTGTCCAAGTTACTCCAATAAGCTTGTACACCATTTTCCATCACAAATTCCATCAAAAAGTGAGAAAAGTTCAGCTTCCATTGTAGATAGTGCAGTCATTCTTTGTTTTCCACTTTTCCAACTAATTGGAGTGTTTCCAATCCTTATGAAATATCCTCCAAAATATTTGGCATCCTGAGTGGTGTTCCAGCTGGCATCAGATATTATGTTCAGTTTTCCTGGTTCTGAATTAATTTCTAGGCAAAAATCTTTTGTTCCATTTAGCTATCTGAAAATTCTTTTTATACTTCTCCAGTGGATTTCTCTTGGATCATTTGAGTATTGAGATAGATTGCTCAATATAAAACTTATATCAGGTCTGGTTCCAGTTGATAAGTACATCAATGAACCTAGGGCTTCTTGATATTTGGGATATATTTTTCTCATTTTGAAAATCTTCAAAGTTTTCACCAAGGCTTCCTGGTGTTTTAACAGGTTTACTATCCAACATGTTGAAGTTTCCTAAAATCTTCTTTATATATTCCTTTTGAGATAACAAAATCTTATTTTATTTCCTTGTTATCTTTATTCCAAGAAAATGGTCTTGATTTTTCAGTTCTTTAATGATAATATGGTCTGATAACTTTTTAATTATTCAATTATATCATTTGAAGTTCCTGCCACTGAAATGTCATCAACATATATTCCAAAATAAATGTAATGATTTTTATTTTTCCACATAAAAATGCATGGGTCTGTCTTTAATTGGTTGATGTTCAATGATTTCAAAATTTCGCATAGCTCATTGTACCAGCATCTTCCAGATTGTGGAAGTCCATAAATGATTTTATTTATAAAATATACCTTATTGTCCTTTTGGAATCCAGGTGGGGGTTCCATATAAATAGGATTATCCAAGTGTCCATTTAAATATGCTGATTTGACATCATACATTTTTATTTTTAGATTCATCTTTGTAGCTATTGTTAGAAGTGTTCTTAAAGATGCATGTCTCATAATAGGGCTGAAGTTTTCTTCAAAGTCAATTCCTTGAGTTTGATTGTAGCCGGTTAATCTTGCTTTAAAGATTGGTTCAAGATTTTCCTCTTGATGTTTGATGGTAAATACCCATTTGCTTTTTATCACTTTTTGGTCTTTAGGTCTATCAACTATTTTCCATACATCATGGATATTCATGGAGTTGATTTCCTCAATCATGGCTAGGTGCCATAGATTTTTGTTTTTTGAATTAATTGCTTCTTCATAGGTCTTAGGTGTTTCTTGAGTACTGTATACAATAAAGTCTTCATATCTTTTTGGCATTTTTGTCATTCTTTGAGGTCTAATTATTGTATCTGAAGTTGAGATGGTTCAATTTCTATTTCCCTATTTTCATTTTGTGGATAATCAGTGTGCGACTCATCATCTGTATCACTTGAAACTGAAATTTCTTTATTTACATCTTGATTATTATATTCATAGTTTGATTCTTCATCTTGGTCAAGAGCAAAATATTGGATATTGTAATATTCTGAAGTATTTTGTTTTGATTCTGGAATACCTAATTTAGTTTCATCACATTTTACATCACTAGATTCATATATATCATCTTTTTCATAATCATAGAGTCTGTAGGCTTTTCTAAATTGGGAATATCCTACAAATATGGCTTTCTTGGCTTTTGGCTCAAGTTTATGCCTTTTTGGATGAAATATTTTATAATATGCTTGGCATCCAAATGTTTTAGGTGTCTACCTGATGGTTTTCGACCAGCCCATAATTCCATTGGAGTTTTTTTTATCTTTAGGTTTGGTTGGTGTGAGGTTGTGTATGTATGCTGCAGTATTAGCTGCTTCACCCCAAAGTTTCAAAGGTAGGTTCGCATCTAACAGCATTGTGCGAACTTTATCTAATATGGTTCGGTTAGCTCGCTCGGCAATCCCATTGCTTCTTGGAGAATATGGGGTTGTGAGTTCATGTTTGTTCCCTTTTTCTGTCAAAAATTGATGTAAATCTTCATTTATAAATTCTCCACCATTGTCAGTTCTGATGGCTTTTACTTCTAAATTAGTTTCATTTTCTCTTCTTGTAATTAGCCTTTCTAATCTTGTTGCAGTTTCATCTTTCGTGCGTAAGAACTCTATGAAAAATCTTCTAGTATATTGATCGACAACAGTCATAATATACTTTGATCCACCCAAAGTAGAAATTTTCATTGGGCCACATAAATCAATGTGTAGTTTTTCTAGAGGAAAATTAGTGGTTCCACTAAAAGTGGTAGTTCCTGATTCTCTTGGCATTTTACCTAAAGTGCAACTTTGGCAAAAATTTAAATTTCCTTGTAAATTTTGTAAACCAACAACCATTTGATTTTGATAGAGTAGTTTCAAATAGTTTCATTTATATGACATAGTCTTTTGTGCCAAATATCAAATGAGTTTTCATTTATTTTGAGGCAAGTTTCATCAATAATTTGATTAAGTTCCTCATTTCTAGAGAATTTAATGGTAAACAAGTCATTAGTGAAGTTACCAAAACAAATTAGTTTACCTTCTTTAGAGTAAATGAAAGCTCCTTTATCATTAAAAGTAACTTCATTGCCTTTTTGGACAATTTTTGGTACTGAGAGTAAATTTGTTCTTAAATCAGGTACAAAGAGTACTTCTTCCAGTTTTTTTATTGTTTTCTTCTTCATTTTGAATCATGTGCTTCATTCTAACAGTCCCTTTGGCTAATGATTTTATGCTTCTTCCATTTTCAGCCACATTGATGGTTCTTTCTTCTAAATTTTCATTTTTCAAGTGTGATCTGTCATTAGTCATGTGTGAAGTAAATGCAGAATCCAATTGCCAAATTTGAGTATTAGAAAATGTTGGGTAAAATTCTGTATTGAGAGCAAATTCTCCTTTTTTATTAGAACATTGACCTTGAATTTCTGATAAATTAGCTTCTTCTTTATTCTTTTGTGAGAATGGAATCCATTTTGATCTGTTATTTGTATATCTATTAGAAGTCTTCTTATTTTTTGGATTGTGCCAACATTGGTTTTGTAGATGACCAGGTTTATGGCATATATGACATGTTTTAAATGTTTTCTTATCTTGTGCTTTAAAGGCATTGTTGCATTTAATGTCATGTTTCTTTTCAAAGTCAAGAAGGGTTTGTCTCAAATTTCCTATAGAAAAATATTTCTATTCATAATTAGAGCTGTGGAAATACTTGTGTAGTTATCTGGGAGACCTTCAATTATGTATCTGACTAATTCTCTTTCAGATATTAATTTCCCTAGCTGAGATATTTGATTACATAATCCTTGAGCTCTAGTTATATAATTTTCCATATTTTCATTGTGCTGTTTCTTCAATTTAGTTAGGTTTAAAAATAGATTCATTACCTTGTCTTCTGTTTCACCTTCAAATATTTCTTTTAGTGAATTCCATATTTGTCTGGCATTCTTTATTCCTTTGTAGATAATTGCAATCTCAGGAGACATATTTAAGATCATATATCCAAGGGCTTCCTTGTTTTTCTTGCTCCAATCTTCATAAATTTTAATAGATTATGGATCATTTTCATTTTTAGTTGGCCTATGATTTTCAATCACTTCAAAAAGTTGCTTAGCTTCAAGTAGCGTTTCAAGCCTCATACTCCAAATAGCGTAATTTCTATCATTTAAGGTTTCAATTTTCGTCTTGTTAAACACGTTCATTTTGAATCTTCAATTTATTTATGTTCAACTTTCTAAAAATAAATTCAAATATCATGAAGTTAAGCCTTTTAGAACTCACTTATTTTTAACGGCGCTCTGCTACCAATTTGTTGTTAATTTTCGATTGAAGAGCTGGAGCATTTCGATATAAAATATATTTATTGGCTTATATACTTGGCACAACATTATAAAATTAAGAAATGATTAAATGCAAAAGATTATATATCTAAATACAAAAGGTTATTTAAAAATTGAAGATCATCCTTTGTTCTTCATGTCAAAACATTCTTCTTTATACTTGATGATTTTTATTGATGTTCCTTTTTTCACAGACATTATACCTTCAAAGAATACATAGATTTTGATATTTAAAAACATTATACACTTTAATAACAATATTTTATACACTTTAATAGCAACATTTTTCATTTTTAACCGTTATTTTACGATTTTATTGGAAATTTTAACAGAAATATTTTCTTTTTCAAATATTTCATTGAAACATTTATTTTTAACGAAATTAGTTTACTTTAGTATTGTTTTTATTTTGTTAAGAAGTCACTCTTTTATTTTTAAAAAGCACATTTTTGATTTCAATATTTGATTTTAATAAAGAGATATTTTATTTTTATGCGTTTATTGAAGGTTTTGCACTCTTAAGAAGCACATTTAAAAGTTTAAGAATGACATAAAGGAAATTAATAGAAATAAAGGATTTTTTTTATTATAAGCATTATATGAATATTCAACAAATGATAATAATGATAATAACAAATGTTAAAAATATGTATTTTATACAGAGAACAAAAGGTAACTAAAAAGAAAATAGAAACGTTCCTCTAACTTATCTATTTCTCCTCAACCAGCCATAGGGGTTGGTGGCTGGTAGTATTCCTGTCCTCTCAGAGCTTCCTTTCTATGGCTAGTCTTTTGATGGTATCGTAGGGTCAATCTATTTGTCCTCAACCAGCCATAGGTTGGTGGCTGGCAGTATTCCTGTCCTCTCAGAGCTTCCTTTCTATGGCTAGTCTTTTGACGGTATCGTAGGGTCTATCTATTTCTCCTCAACCAGCCATAGGTTGGTGGCTGGCAGTATTCCTGTCCACAGAGCTTCCTTTCTATGGTTAGTTTTTTGATGGTATCGTAGGGTCTATCTATTTCTCCTCAACCAGCCATAGGTTGGTGGCTGGCAGTATTCCTGTCCTCTCAGAGCTTTCTTTCTATGGCTAGTCTTTTGATGGTATCGTAGGGTCTAGAAAACCAGAATTCAGACGCCATAATCCCTCTCTACTCAAGGATATCTTCCATTAAAACAAGAGACAACACTTAAACATAAAATGCTGATGTTACCTAACGTACGACAATTTTAAACGATTTTTATTTCCTTATTTTGATAAAACTGGGTGAGTTTTCAAGCCAAAATACTTTATTTGTATTAGAGCCGTGAATAAGAAACCCTTTGGCTCGAAAGCTCCCCCGGTTTTATGTAAATAAAGAAACCAATCGTTTTAAGTTCTCGTGTTTCAAGAATACTTCAGGAAGTGTTTCTTTTATTATACTTTATAAATCAGGAACTTTCGGGTATATACTTGTTCTTCAACAAGTGCTTGGACTAAAACTTTAAGTAAGGAGAGGCTTTTATATATGCAACAGCTGAAATTTGCATAACTCTAGTTTGAAAAACAGATATTTTCGAATACTCCTGATGAATAGAGTTATATAAAAGAATCGTTTCTACCTAAGTCTTTTTTTAATAAAAATTTTCAATGATGGCTATCTTAATTTGTTGACTAACTGAGATATGATGTTCCAGATGCCGAAATTCCCGAAATATCAGGATGTTGATGGCTACAGAGTCATCGCAGCTTTTTCCCCAGAGGCCGTTCGCTCAGCAATGGCCTACCAACCACGAGAGGACGACATCATCGTGGCGACCTTTCCAAAATGTGGGACAACCTGGACCCAGAATATTGTCTTCCTCATTCTAAACAAAGGAAAAGCTTTTGACAATATTGATGATTTCTTGGTTAAAACGCCCTTCCTCGAACTCTGTGGGGCTGATGCTGTAGAGAATATGCCACGTCCTGGAGCGATCAAAATCCATTTTCCATTCAACAAGGCTCCTTTTTCCTCTTCAGCCAAGTATATCTATGTCGCTAGGAATCCTAAAGATACCTGCGTCTCTTTTTATCATCATACTCTTAATATATCCCCGTATGAATTTGATGGATCTTTTGACGATTTCTTTGAGATTTTCTTTAATAGCCAAAATGATTATGGAGATTATTTTGATCATGTTCTCTCATGGTATGAACATCGTAATGATCCGAATGTTCTATTCCTCACCTACGAAGAGTTGAAATTCAACGCCAAAGATTCGGTTTTGAAAATAGCAAAGTTTCTTGGCGAGGAATATGAGAAGATGTTAATTGAAAACCCGGATATTATGGACAATGTTCTGAAACACAGTTCTGTGGAAGAGATGAGGAAAACTGTTGAAATTGATCCCTCAGAACCCCCTCCACCTCCCGAACTTCTACCCTCTGGTTTAAGACATATGAACCAATATATTGAAGACAGAGAATTGGCACCTTTAACTTCTTTGGATTTGGTTCGTAAGGGAATCGTTGGCGACTGGAAAAATAATTTTAATGAGGAACAAGCGAAGAGATTGGATGATAAAACAAGGGAGAAATTTGCTGGTACAGATATTCTCAAGTTCTGGCAAAAACTTGGAATTTTGGAATGATTCAATTTCACTTTTTATATCTACACACGCTTTTTTATATTTGTTGTTTTAAATTTTAAATATATCCATATTAAATTAAGCATATAAATGTGTTTTAAATATATTGTATTTATTATTAAGTATTTTAAAATATATATTATCACTTTTTTAAATGTTAAATATAATATATATTTGTGTATTAAAATTATAAACATTTCTAGCACTACTTTTCTTCTAAAATATATATAATTAAAATTTATTTCTATACAGTCCCATCTCTTATCCTGTAAGTTGGGCTCAAAAATCATTACTTTTGGTTAGTAGCCCGTTAAACCACATATAAACGGCTTATCCTGTAATGAATAAAAATTGAAAAGAATATTTATTTTTAATTTTATTCACACATTGCAGGATATAAGGGCTATAGAAATATATTTTAATTATATATGTTTCAAAAGAAAAAGTAACAATAAATATTTACAATTTTCATTGATAAAGGCGTTATGTTCGTGATGATATTTTATAATATGAAAAAACAATAGAAAAAAATAAATAAAAAGGTCAAGTGTTGATATTAAAAATAAAAATGGCATATACTGACCATTTTATAATATATATATGTAATATGATCCAAAGTTATTACACTGCAATATTTGATGTATTACACTGTTGTAGAATCCTGTCGACTTTAGGAATAGCTGTGGTATTCTACTATGTTGGGAAACCTTACTCTTGATGTTGAAGGTTGTTGAAGTGGTGACGCAGTCGGGGTGAATGATGCAGTCGTGGTGGATGATGCAGTCGTGGTGGCTGAGTGAAAGGATTACACACAGGGGAAATAAGCCGGGACACTTGATGGTTGAAAATATAAGGCAACGGGTTGGAGGAAAGAAAGCTTTTGAGAAAGGCAGAGCGGTTTTTGATGATTAATTAGTTGATCACATGGCGATGATTGGATTTAGATGAAATGAGCGGAGAGAGAGGTCTCTAGTGAGCAGACATTACCTTGGTGGGGTCGAGTCGATGACTGGGTCTGAACTCGGTGGGAGTGAATGAAGAACTGTAGATGTTGTTCAGATGGGAGCCAAAACACTACTAGGTCCGAACTCGGCGAGAGCAAGTGAACAACTGCCCATTCTTCCTTTTCGATTTTACACCAAGACTCAGTTTCTTTCTGATTGGTTGAGAGATGATCACATGATCTTTTCCTATTGGTCGACCTATTTAGGTGCTGTCTTCTGATTGGCCGGCGGTTTCCTTTGGTGTTGTTTTTGCCGGAAGATATATCCGATTTCGTCAGGAAGTGTTGGATAGCTCGACGCTTATAACTTCGGCGGATATTAGATACGTCCTGTCTTTGCCGGAAATATTGGGTGTTAGCTTAACATTTATAACTTCTGGTCACCAGATACATCCTGCTTTGTCAGGAAGTATTGAGTGCTTCTTGACTAATATAACTTCTGCGGCCACTAGATACGTCCGGTCTTTGCCCCTGCAATATTGACACAGGGGTGCCAAGAATAGTCGTGCCAGCTTTAGGCCTACTTCCTATGTCTTATTGCTACTTGCTTTCCTCCAGTTACCTTGTTCTTTATTAAGTCTTTGAAAATCATACATGGTACATACATAGTGGGTCGGGGTTGCATTTAATTATATACAAATTATGACAGATGCGCCCCCTACATGTGAAGAATTCAAGAAGGGGTTAGCCTGAGAGAATTCTGTAAAGTGAAAAATAATTTTGTGGGAAAATTAGTTGTGGGTATTGAGGGGCTATATACAAGCATTGCTGGTGATATAAAAGTAAAATAGAATGGTGTTGATGATATAGGTTGAGTATAATTAATAGAAATCAAAAATTTTTTTAATTGTAAGAAATCAAAATGAATGCTATGGTGCATAGTGGATTTAAAAAGAAAAGAAAATGCGCCTAACTAATTTCTACTTGAAATTGGAAAAAAATCGAGGGAGTTCTATTAAGGCTTTTGAAATCAAAATAAAAATAATATAAAAATAGTTGAATGAAATCAAAATTGAATGTTTGGTTGAAAAAGAAAGATATTTTGTTGCATGGTGACAAAGACAACTGCTTAGTTACTTTTTTGCTCGAATTTTGAGAAAAGAAATCGAGGAAATTTCATAAGGCGCTTTGAAATCAAAACAAAATAAAATAAGAATAGTTGAATGAAATCAAAATTGAATGTGTTTGGTTGAAATAGAAAAATTGTTTTGTTGCATGGTGATAAGGGAAAATGCCTAGTTACTTTTTTGCTCGAATTTTGGAAAAGAATTCGAGGAAATTTCATAAGGTCTTTTGAGAAATCAAAGTAAAATAAAAAGTTGGAAGAAATCAAAGTGAATGCTTGGTGCATGGTGAGAAAAAAAAAGGAAAAATGCCTAACCATATTCTAGCTCGAAATTGGGAATGGAAACCGAGGGAATTTTATTAGGGCTTTTGAGAAATCAAAATAAAAATAAAAATAAAATTTCATAAGGTATTTTGAAATCAAATAAAAATAAAAAGTAGTTGAGCGAAATCAAAGTTGAGTGCTTGGTTGAATGAAAAAAAAAAGGAAATATGAAAAATAAAAAGGTTTCAAAAATAGGATGATTGAATGTTTTTAGTGTAACCGAAAATCAATGAGTTTTCGTTGATAATTGAAGTTGTGGCAATATAAGCTAAGTGGTAAATAGAATGATAATTGATAAATAAAAATGATAATATAAACTAATTGGAAAAAAAATGATAATTAATGATTAAAAGTGATAATAAGTTGAATAAATTGATAAATTGATTAAATATTTACATTTTTAATTGAGAGAAAATAATGAAAATGATTAATATGAACAATAAGGCGTATTGTTTTGAACCCTTTTGTATCTACATGCCCTGATCTAAATGTTTTAATTGCTCAATTATGCCCTATAAATTTTTTAATTGCTCAATTATGCCCTATATTTTTTTATCTTTGTGTGTGTTGTGAAAAATGTTAGAAGTCTGTAAAGTAATTGATTTGTTATAATAGGGATGGGAACTCATTTAGATGTGTGTCGTGTACCTTGTTTGGTTTTCGAATGACAGTCGATTTGTAAAAGTCGATGCGCAGGCTTGAATTGGAATCCAAGATTGGTGGTATAGAGAGAGGAATTTGTGCGGGGAGCGGTGACCTAATTTTACGTGTTGGCAGAAGAGAGGGAATGGTAATTGGAGATCGGACGAGGCGCTCCCTTTTGTTTGCATAGGCCGAATTTATCGCCGCGGACTACACTTCCTGTCGCGGTGTCTCAAAATTCTCACTTCCTGCCGCTTATTTATTTTGGGGTGCGGCTCGGGTCTTGTTTTTGGAGTATGACTTCTCCGACATTGGTTGGTCATCCTTCAATTACTTCTATCTCTTCGGAGTCTATTTAGATTTTCTGCAAAGATGTTTCCTAATGTTTGTCCAAAATTAAAAACTGCCTCTTGTAGTTCGAAGATTTTATGAGCGGGCATGGTATAGATAAACAAGTAATTAATGAATAAAATTGGGATACAGTTGTATGGTAGAACTAACAAACAAAGGATAAAAATCAGATGAAAGATAGGATATTGCCCCATGTTCTTCCAGATTTTTGTAAATGGGGGCTCTGAAATATTTGCCTGAACCTTATTAATTGTAGAATTTAAATGATTGGTAGGTTCGCAGTTCTCCTGTTTGATCGTTAATGGTTTTATTAGCGATATGTCGGTGGTAATTGATTTAGGTTGAGCTGTGTGATTGTTTCTCTGACGCGGGTGGTGTAAATTTGGCATTGTTTGTGTTGTGTGTACGCTGTGCTTTATGTACGAATTCTGTTTTGCTTTGGGGCCTGTGTCGGTATTTTTACGTGAAGGTTGGTTGTATTCATCGATTCTTCTAGCGAATCGGCAGGTGGGGCAGGTTTTTACCTGTTTTGCGATGTCTTGTGTCATGTTCTGCCAATAATATTGTGACGAGATGAGTCTCGTCATCTTGGAGATGTTTGGGTGGTGGTGTTGTGTGTGTACGGACTTAAGAAGTCTGGTTGTAAGTGAATTTGGGACTATAGTTTTAAGTACTCCTTTTCGGGAGACGGTGCGCAGTTTATTGTGATCCATAGTCACGCGAGATTTTCTCGGTGGAGAAGACTGTTGGCTCTGTATGAGTGGCGCATCTAGAAAGCCACAAAATGGGATACGAGTTCCAACGCCCGTTTCATATTGTTGTACTCCATTTATGCTACGGACCTCATATTCGTATCTTGACAATCTTAACCTCCATCGAAACAATCTGCCTGACGGAGCTTTGATCTCTTTCAACCACTGCAATGCGGGATGGTCAGAAAATATTGTAAACTTTCTGCCCATTAGACAGGTGCGGAAATTATCCACACTTTCCACAATGGCTAGGCATTGTAGTTCCAAGTCTGAATAATTTCGCTCGTGACTACGCAGAGATCGGCTGAAATGTTGAACGGTGTATGTCTTCCCATCAGGGTAGACTTGTTTAAGAATGCCTGTAATGCTGAATGTTGAGGTGTTACAGTACACCTGGCATGGCAGACCTTCCTGGTAAAGGTGTAATGTGGGGTGTGTGGTAAGGCTTTCTTTCAGGTTAGTGAACGCTTTCTGGCGTTCGTCATCCCAGACCCACATGACATCCCTTTTTAGAAGGTTGACAAGTGGCGTCCGCAAGCGGGCGTGGTCTGGAATGAACTCTTTATAGGCGTTCACAGCTTTTAGGAAAGATCGTAATGTTTTTCGATTGTGTGGTTGTTTGGTGGCGTGAATTTTTTCTATGTTTTGTGTAGACGGGATGATTGTATTATTCTTAACGATTGTGCATGTGTTTACTGGTTGGTGTCGCCTTTTGGTGTGAGTGTCGTGCTTGTTGGGCTGGTTGTGTGTGTTACCGTTGTGTGACGACGTATGGGTGCGTGTGTTGTGAGTGTGAAAACCGTCCTGTGGTTTTATGTGTTGTGGGCATAAAGTATTGGCAATTGGATTGATTGAAAAGTTGCGTGGTGTGAGATTAGAATGGTGGCATGTAAATATTTGGGGTTTGGGCAATGAATGCAGGCAAGGGTTTCCATGTGTGAAAGCTTTGGGTGCTGTGCGAGTCCTTTGGGACAGGTTTTGGCCTAGCCCGTGCTTGCATTCATTTGATACATGTTTAAAGTGGTAGATAGTATTAGATAATGGGACGCCAAGTTGGAAAATAGTGCCGTGATTATAATTTAATTTTAATTTATACTGATAAAGGGTTTTTAAGGTAAGAACTCCAAATGGCAAGGATGCATTTACCACGTGGAAGTTCTCTCTACGGGTTATTTGGCCTATTGTCAGAGGGAAAGTTAAATGTCCTATTATTTTCGTAAAACTATTTAGGGTGGATAGATCAAGGGAAGGTTTTTTAATACTTAAGTTGGGAAGTTGTGCTTTTAATCTATTGTATAAATGATACGGCAATATGTTCGAACCTGCGTCTGGTTCAATTAGAAAGGTACATGGTAGGTCCTGGGTCAGATACAAGTCCAAAGTCAATTTGATGGTGTCATTGGGTGGATTGCCTACCTTAGTCTCGAAAGGTCTCCACTGTGGCGTCTTCGGCTTGGGGTGGCTGGCTTGGAATATCTGTTGGGCCGGATCGGGATCGTTTGCACTGTCCGCGCAATTGAAAGGGAAATCTAGTCATTTGTACTGCTTCCATTCGAGTGGACCGCGTTGTCGGTACACTGGGCCCGTGTCGCGTGGATTGCTTCCGGGTGCACGGGTACGGCATGGCGGGTGGCGACTCCTCGGTGGGCGTCAGGTTGTTCGGACACGTACCGGCGGTGCGGGCGTCGGTTGCCCCGGGGGTGGCGCTCCGGAAGACCGTTTCCAGTTGCGTGGATCTTGCCCCTTGTAGCGCGGCGGTCAGTTCTAAAATTACCGTCGCCAGGGTATGTCTTGTCGCTTCGTTCGTTGTCAGTTTCTTTCCGCTCGGTTTGTCATTCCCTTTTGTTTTGCTGGCGCCTGGGCTAATTTCCATCTTTATCCTGTCGACTCTGTGTAATATGATCCAAAGTTATTACACTGCAATATTTGATGTATTACACTGTTGTAGAATCCTGTCGACTTTAGGAATAGCTGTGGTATTCTACTATGTTGGGAAACCTTACTCTTGATGTTGAAGGTTGTTGAAGTGGTGACGCAGTCGGGGTGAATGATGCAGTCGTGGTGGATGATGCAGTCGTGGTGGCTGAGTGAAAGGATTACACACAGGGGAAATAAGCCGGGACACTTGATGGTTGAAAATATAAGGCAACGGGTTGGAGGAAAGAAAGCTTTTGAGAAAGGCAGAGCGGTTTTTGATGATTAATTAGTTGATCACATGGCGATGATTGGATTTAGATGAAATGAGCGGAGAGAGAGGTCTCTAGTGAGCAGACATTACCTTGGTGGGGTCGAGTCGATGACTGGATCTGAACTCGGTGGGAGTGAATGAAGAACTGTAGATGTTGTTCAGATGGGAGCCAAAACACTATTAGGTCCGAACTCGGCGAGAGCAAGTGAACAACTGCCCATTCTTCCTTTTCGATTTTACACCAAGACTCAGTTTCTTTCTGATTGGTTGAGAGATGATCACATGATCTTTTCCTATTGGTCGACCTATTTAGGTGCTGTCTTCTGATTGGCCGGCGGTTTCCTTTGGTGTTGTTTTTGCCGGAAGATATATCCGATTTCGTCAGGAAGTGTTGGATAGCTCGACGCTTATAACTTCGGCGGATATTAGATACGTCCTGTCTTTGCCGGAAATATTGGGTGTTAGCTTAACATTTATAACTTCTGGTCACCAGATACATCCTGCTTTGTCAGGAAGTATTGAGTGCTTCTTGACTAATATAACTTCTGCGGCCACTAGATACGTCCGGTCTTTGCCCCTGCAATATTGACACAGGGGTGCCAAGAATAGTCGTGCCAGCTTTAGGCCTACTTCCTATGTCTTATTGCTACTTGCTTTCCTCCAGTTACCTTGTTCTTTATTAAGTCTTTGAAAATCATACATGGTACATACATAGTGGGTCGGGGTTGCATTTAATTATATACAAATTATGACATATATATAATGATTAAGATTTAAGTAAAAATTATGTTATCTAATTGTTTTTAAAATATAACCTATAGAGGGTAATGACTTTTCCAATAATGATATTATATACATTCACAATATATATTCTCATATTAAAACCCCACGATATGCTGTCATTTTAATAAAAAAAATATTTGCATGAAAATTCTATTTAAAAAGAAGGATATACAATTTAGAAAGTTATAATTATTTAATTATTTGTAATATGAATTACTTTTTAAAAAATGTTCTTGAAAAGTATTGAGTTATTATGGTAGTTAAGGTAAACGTGCACATTTCATATTTCCATAGTTGAAATTTCCTATAGTTAATAATTAGCAAAATACCTAGCTATAACTTGATAAATTTCATAGAACTGAGATATATTAAGATGTTGCTGCTAATTTATCTAAAATATTTAATATTTCAATATTTTTTATACGATATAAATGTACATAATATGTGCGCTATCTATTTTTTTAAAAATATATATGTATATATTTCTCAGAATACTTTTTCTTATAAATTTCAAAACTATATATAAATATTGTTGGATAACTGAATGCTACGACAGCTAGCGCCACACTGGACCTATTATCATCACAACTGTTTGTTTACCTTCTTCTCTATACTTCAATAACTGTTCGCTACCATAACTTTGTTTTTCTTGCTAAATGGATAATAAAGATTATTATCATATAATCCTCAACGTCCTCATGCCTTCCTACAAGCTGTAAGTACCTAAATCTTACAACAATTAGATTATGAGACTGAGTATTGCATGAAATTCAAATAACGAGTTAAGACAAAGAAAAAAGGCTTAGCAAAAATGGCGTCACTCCCGAGCCACGATGTAACCCTAAATAAGCTCGACGGCTATAACTACTCACTATGGTCTTTCAAAATTGAAATGCTCTTGCAAAAGGAAGATCTTTGGGAAGTTGTCACCGAAAATATTCCAGATGAACCTAAAATCGAATGGAAAAAGAAAGACTCAAAAGCTAGAGCTATCATTAATCTAAGCATCGCCGACTCACAAATAGTGCATGTCAAAAACCTACTAACAGCCAAAGCTACCTGGGACACTCTTAAAAATATCTATGAAAGAAAAACACTCTCAGGAAAAATTTATTTGCTAAGGAAACTATACAGCTTAAAACTCGAAGAAGACAAAGACATGCAGCAGCACATTACTACCATGATGGAACTAGTTGACAAACTGCGAACCATTGGCGAAACACTAAAGGACTCTCACATCACGGCTATACTGCTTTGCTCGCTTCCAAAGAGCTACTCAAATCTCATCACGATGTTGGAATCAAGGCCTGATGACGAGCTAACGCTTGAATTTACCAAGAACAAACTCCTTGATGAACACACACGCAGAGTAGAAAGCTCGAAAGACGAAAGCACCGAATCAAAAGCCTTAAAAAGCCTCCACAGAGCTTCAAGCCAAAGAAGAGAAAAAGAGAAGAAATTCTGTTCTTTCTGCCACAAACCAAACCACTCCAAAGAAGAATGTTGGCACTATCAAAAGCGAAACAACAGCAACAAAGAGTACAAATATGAAAACTTCAGAAGAGGAAACGTACCAAAGTACACAAATCAGCCGAGTGTCACCCAAGAACAATCAACAAATCAGAGAACAACAAAAGGACCTAACCCAAAATCTCTCAATTGCACTCAACGAGAAGCAAGTGTACACAACTGGTTCGTCGACTCTGGAGCCACATCTCATATGGCGTACGATGAAAGCTTCTTCACTGAACTTAACAGAGAACAAACACAAAATGTTGTGGTTGCTAATGGCAATAAGCTGCAGGTCAACGGGATAGGACAAGGAGAAATCAAAGTCATCACACCCCAAGGAAAGACTGACACCTTACTTCTCACTAAAGTTCTCTACATCCCGGAACTAACAGACAACCTTCTGTCAGTGAGTGCGGCCACCTCCAACGGATGTAAAGTAACGTTCAACAGAGATTGGTGTACCATCGAAAGAGACAACACAGCCCTCGCGAACGGTATACTTGACAATGGAATGTACCGACTCCACCTGGATGACAACCCCCAAACTCGCACATTCAAAGCAAATGTTGCAAAACAAAACCACTGCAAGAACAAAAATTGCCTCATGCTCTGGCACGACAGACTAGGACACAGAAATATAGAATCAATTAAGAAGATTCGAAATGAGAACCTAGCAAGAGGACTAAGTCTAAATAACTGTTCGCACAGCACAGACTGCGTTCAGTGCATTCAAGGAAAACTCACCGAAACCCCATTTCCAAAGAAGACAGAGTACAGAGCAACTGAAACGCTTCAACTTGTCCACAGTGATATCTGCGGTCCATTACCAACTAACTCTCTCAGCGGTAAGAGATACTTCATCACCTTCACTGATGACTACAGCAGATACACGAAGACCTACCTCCTGAAAGGAAAAGACGAAGCCTATGAAAAAATAAAAGACTACGTCATCTCAGCACACACGGAATTTGGAAAAAATATCCAAACCATACGGACAGACAACGGTCGTGAGTACGTAAACCGACAAGTCGAAGATTTCCTGAACCAAAGCGGAATCAAACATCAGCTAACAGTCCCCTACTCACCAGCCCAGAACGGAGTAGCAGAAAGGAAAAATCGATCACTAATGGAGATGACAAGATGCATGCTGTTTGACTCAGGACTCCCACAGTCTCTATGGGCGGAAGCGGTTACCACAGCTAATTACCTACACAACCGAATACCCTCGAAAGCTACAGACAAGACTCCTTTTGAACTATGGACCAACAGGAAGCCCAGTCTGAAGCATCTAAAAAGATTCGGATGTAAAGCCTTCGCCTATATTCCCAAGATAAAAAGAAACAAGTTGGATAGCAAAGTTATCGAAGGGATTTTTCTTGGATACGATGATCGAAGCAAAGGATACAGAATCCTGCACGATACAGACAACATCACAATCAGCAGATCCGTAAAATTTATAGAAAAAGAAAATGGGTTTCACCACGCTTCCACAAAAACAACTTCACCACAAGTACTAAGTACAGATCTAACTTCCTCCAATCATATTGGTAATGCAGAGGAAAGTCAGGAACCAGGAACACAATCCGAAAACCTTGAGGACTCAGAAACCGAGGATTACCTTCAACCCGGTACAAGCACAGGAACACAAGTGGTCACACAAAGAAGATCCACGAGACCAACAAAGGGAATACCTCCCATAAGAAATGACTACATGCTGTACAAAACTGAAGCTCAAGACATTCCGACACCCACCAGCTACTCGGAAGTCCTAGAATTACCAAAAATAGAAAGAGAAAAATGGCTACAAGCAATGAACGAAGAACTAAATTCTCTTGAGAAGAACAATGTATGGGAACTAACGCCTCTACCTAAGGACAAAAAGATCATAGGATGTAAATGGACCTATAAACAAAAACTCAATTCCAAAGGAGAAATAGAGCGGTACAAAGCCAGACTCGTAGCAAAAGGGTTCAATCAGAAGTTTGGCCGAGACTACGAAGAAACCTTTGCACCAATTGTGAAGCATTCTACAATTAGAGCCTTCCTAGCTGCATCAGTCTACAAAGGGATGCAAGTGAACCACCTCGACGTCAAGACAGCGTTCCTACACGGCGACCTAGATAAAGAACTCTACATGGAACTCCCAGAAGGACTCCATACAAAACAAACAAACGAAGTCTGCAAACTAAAGAAGGCAATTTACGGTCTAAAACAAGCCGGAAGATCTTGGAACACAAAAATCGCAAGCACTCTAATTAAAAATAACTTCAAACAGAGCATTGTAGACCCATGCCTATTCACCAAGAATGAAGAAAACCACTCCATCTACTTGATTCTATATGTGGATGACATGCTCCTCGCAAGCGATTCCGAGATAATCATCCAAAACACTGTAAAAACTCTCGAAAAAGAATTCGAAATAAAGAACCTTGGAAACCCCACTCAATTCATTGGTATAGAAATCTCAAGGAACAGAGAAGGTGAACTCCTTCTGAGCCAAAAGAATAAAATCCAAGAATTAGTTGAAAGGTACAATCTTCAAGAAGCGAAACCTACTTTCACTCCCATGGAAAACGGATACCCCGGTATATCTGATGAAAAACTTCTACCAAACAACGTCCAATACCAACAACTGATAGGCTCACTATTGTACCTAAGCGTAGTATCCAGACCAGATATCGCAGCTCCAGTCTGCATACTTAGCAGCAGAAACCAGAATCCTAGAAATTGTGACTGGAATGCAGCAAAAAGAATCGTAAGATATCTAAAAACTACTAAAGAACTCGAGCTACGCATATCTAACCAAAAACCTCCCACGCTGGAAGCATACAGCGATGCCACATGGGCAAGCGACAACACCGACAGAAAATCACTAAGCGGAAACTTGTTCCTACTGGGATCAAACCCCATCTCATGGATGACTGGGAAACAAGGTTGCGTATCTCTCTCATCCACCGAAGCGGAACTAATCTCCGCAGCTGAAGCCTCACAAGAACTGTTATGGCTTCTCGACTTGCTAAAGGATCTCGAACTGGAACAGAAAGCTCCAATCTACTTCCACCAAGACAATCAACCATGTCTCAAGATATGTTCATCCGAAAAAGTGTCTTCTAGAACCAAGCACATCGCAACCAAGATCCATCACCTGAAGGATCTTCAGAAGAAGACAGTGATAAAAATGATCTACTGCCCAACTGGCGACATGAAGGCGGACATTCTAACCAAGCCGCTACCAAGGCCGACATTTGAGAAGTTACGCTACAACCTCGTGATGTCTCCACATTCATGCCGGGGATTTGTTGGATAACTGAATGCTACGACAGCTAGCGCCACACTGGACCTATTATCATCACAACTGTTTGTTTACCTTCTTCTCTATACTTCAATAACTGTTCGCTACCATAACTTTGTTTTTCTTGCTAAATGGATAATAAAGATTATTATCATATAATCCTCAACGTCCTCATGCCTTCCTACAAGCTGTAAGTACCTAAATCTTACAACAAATATAAATAAATAAATAAAGCTTTATTCGAAAAAGAATATCTTGATATTGCATGAAATAAATTATTTTTATATACACACATACATTATAAACATATGTAAATGTTTTAAATTAAATAAATAGTTTTCAAGATTTATTTATTACCAGTTGCAAACAAGACACGCTATATCCGATCTGGATAATTGCGCGTGAAACTATTTACAATAATTCATATTGTAGTAGAGTAGGTAACAGAATTATCAAAAGAAAATAAACAATTAAGAAAAATAGCATTGAATAAACATATACATTAAACAAATAAGCAACAACATAAGCAGATAGAAGAAATCGCAAGGTAGTTATTTACAGTATGTTAAGCAATGATGGAAGTTGATTTAATGAAGTTATCTGTAATAATTAGTATCGTGGAGAGAGAAAGTTGATCAAGTTGAGCTATTTACAATGAGTTATGTTCTAAAGTAACTTATTAATTATTTACATTGATGTAAATCAAGTCGCATAGTAGTGTAGTTCCTCAAGCTGCATGAAGCTGTCTATTTACAATAAAAAGTCTGCAGAACCTATTAAATTTCGTATATCTTTCCCTACTATAAACTATTTGACCCAGATAGGTTCTTTCCATCTTGCTCTGCCGTCTTAGGTTTGACACCAGTGGGCATGAGTTCAGAATGTGTTCGGGGGTTTCTTCTTCCGCTCCACAAGAGCATCTGGGCGAATCAATTTTTCTAATTCTGAAGAGATAAGATTTGAAGTTACCATGATAAAGAATTGAACATTGTAGAAATTTGGTTTGACAAATTTTGGTATTTTTGAGGAGGTGAAAAAACGTTTGAAATTATTGTTGGATTCTTCATAGTGTTCCTGTAATTTTCTTTCATTATAGTTAGCAATTTCTTTTCTGTTTGATAAATTAAATCTATTGTATCCTATTTCCTTTTTCAATTTCTTGGATTCTATGTAATCTGTGAGTTTTGGTATTTGTGTTAGTATATGTGTACAGTTTGACGATGTTGTGGTATAGGCCTGTATGCAGTGTTTTAGAATATTATACTGCAGGGAATTTAGTTTGTCTTTGGCTTTCTTGCTTATTGTACTTCGGAATATTGTCTTGTATAAAGTTAATTTTCGTCTTATTCTAGACCCCATGCTTTCTTTATTAAACTGAGTAGGTAACCGCTAGCTCTAGTAGTTTTGTCGACGATTTCATTAATGTGTGGCATGAAGTCCAGTTTGTTCCTGCTTCGATGATTTTTCAAGGTCAATCCCAAGATCTTAAGGGTTTCGACAGGTCTAGCTATTTTGTTATTAAGGGATTTTGTATCAATTTTGCAATTATATAAATATAATATTTTCGTTTTGTCTTTTGATATCTGTAATTTATTGTTTTCACACCAGGTATTAATTTTACTAAGTACATTGTTAATTGTTGTCTTTAGTTTGTCATGGCTTTTGTTCCAGCATATTATAGTTATGTCGTCAGCATAGCCAACTGTTTCACTGTTATCATCTGGATTGGTGTTTAACAATTCTTCAATCAGTATGTTCCATAATGTGGGAGATAGTGGTCCTCCTTGTGGATATCCTTTAGTTAGGTTTTTAGTAATATTTATAGGGGAAGAATATCTGAAATTAACTGTTCTGTTGTTAAAGAATAATTGTATTAGTTTAATAATCGAAGCGTGGACATTGTCGTCATCAAGTCTATCACTTTTGGCCACCAGGCATTGTCAAAAGCTCCGCTTATATCAACTGTAATTATGGCTGTGTATTCTTTAATTTTATGTTCGAGAGCTATTTTAACTATTTCAGTTAATGCCGTGGTAGTTGATCGTGATTTTGTGAATCCATGTTGATGGTTGCTGAGTAGATTAGAATTTTCATAAAACTCAATGATTTTGTTATTAAAAACCTTTTCGAATATTTTAGAAATGTTAGAGTTTAAACATAATGGTCTATAGCTCTTAAAGTTGTTCATATCAGATTTACCTGGTTTTGGAATAATTATTGCCTCTACACTTTTCCATTCATCAGGAAAGTATTCTATATTTAAGTACTTTCGGAATAGCTTTATCAAAATTGGAGCGATAAATTGCTTGGAGTGTTTTATCATATTGTTCGAAACATTATCTTTTCCTGGAGAATTTTTAGGATTTAAATTATTGATTATATTATTTATTTCACTGATGGCGAATGTTATACCTGTGTCATTTAGAAGTCTTAAGCTGTAATTTCTATTTTTATGAGTATTTGTATCTTCTTCATTTTTGTCTTCTGGAAATAAGTTGCCCAAAAGATCCTCAGCTCTTTTCAATAAATCTATGTGTTTTTGTTAGTATCTAAAATTTCCAAATGTCCCTTCCTATTCTGGTTACATTTCATATTTTTGTATATTCGGTAAAGGTTTCCATATGGGTTTTTGGAGTTGTTTTATTCTAAGTATAACCTCCAGGATTTTCTTTTGGCTTTGTTATTCTCATGATTATATTTGTTTCTAATAATTTTGAAGATTTGTTTGATATAATTGGGAGGATTTTTTGTTCTAAAATATAAATTTCTTAGATAATGAACATAAATTTTCATGAGCTCCAGCTCCGCATTCCACCATTTGACTGTATAATTCTTTATTGCCCTGTTCTCCTTTGGTTTTAATGTAGAATAGGCTGATTCAATTATTATGTTGGAGAGTTCTTTTATAGTCTGATTGATCGTTGCCTTTGAAGTAGTAGCTTCTAAGTAGGTTTCAATATTTTTCTTTTCAGCTTCATTCACGCTTTGAGTGAAACGTTCCTAATCTGCTAGTTTCTCAGTAAATTTCCAATTTGAAATAATGAGTTATAGTAGAAAATTGGTCACTTGTATAGATATCAAATATTATTGCTCTATGATCTGAGATATATGATAATTGATTTGTCCGCCATCCTTTGATCGCTGTGATTGCTTGACTGTTAGATAGTGTAAGATCGATTATACTGGCATTGCGGCAGGTAGGAGTTTTAAAACAATTCTCTATAAACTTATAAAAAAAAGAGATATATTTTGATAATTTGAAACTCGTAAATGTGAATCTCTCGATAAAGTGAACATTTTTTCCCCGGTCCCTGTGTGCCGTGTCATCCCGAATTTTGTATTTCCTCGATAAAGTGAACATTTTTTACCGTTCCCTGTGAGCCGTGTCATCGTGAATTTTGTCTTTCCTAATTCTATACATTACAAAATCATCGACACGGGATATCATTTAATGTTGTCTAAAGGGGGTTAAGAGAGCAGTCTCTTTCAAATGAAAAATGCTTTAATTAAGCAGATGTTTAAAGTATAATATATGAGAGAGGCAATCTTACAGGTTGTCGACGCTGTAAAATCCCCAGAGAGAGTGTTTTTGTAGCATCATGCTGTGACTCACACGATGACCCAAGGTCATCAGAAGCAGCAAACTAAGCCTATCTCCGTCTCAATGGCGGCGCTGCTTGCGAGTTAAATATACAAATCTGCAAATAACTCTAAGGATATTCAAGATATTCAAGAAATTATTTTTCGTAAACCTTTCCGGGGATACACCTAATAATATCCCAAATTTTCACGGCGATTGGATGTATGGTTTTTGAATCCATAGAGGACACACACACACACACACACACACACAGACAGACAGACATTCAATTTTATATATATAGACTAGACGAATCGCCCCCGGGCAACGCCCGGGTTTTACCCGAGTGCGAATATATTTTAAAAACGTTTTAATTCAAATACTATTCGTTACAATTATAAATTGGCGCCATGGATGTCACTCTTGTGAAACATCCCGTTCCAAACTGTGTGTTTTTAAAATGTTTTAATTAAAATACTATTCGTTACAATTTTAAATTGGCGCCGTGGATGTCTCTCTTGTGAAACGTCCCGCCCCAAACTGTGTGTGTATTGAAAATATAAAAATAAAAATGTGAATTTTCATGAAGATTTCATCATGTCGATTTTTTTTTTGCATTTCACCTACTAAATCGATAGAGATAATTACATTTGCAACATGAACTTAGGTATATTGACTAAATAGAAAACTGCATAGTAATAAAGATCATTTTTAAAGGCACCATATCGTTTTTTTTTTTCGATAAAATTGAAACAAAAAAAATTCACAAAAAAATGACCCTATAACTTTCCGCAAGGTTCTAAATGGTCACACGGCCAGTGAATATATAAGTAAATAGATAAATATATAGATATATATATTCTAAACTGCGGTAAAAGTTTTTTGAATGAACCCATATCATAAATATGCAATAATTATGAACGGAAAAATATGTCCAGGGTAGCCTAGTGGTCATGGCATCTGCCCGGTAAGCGGAAGGTCGTGGGTTCGATTCTCATCCCTTGACACTTTTTTTATTTCATCCATTCTGACCAAAATCTATCCGTGAACTTCACACAGTGAACTTCACACAGACAGAATAAGGCAATTATATAAGTAGATGGTTCCTGTAATAGGACTGTATCTGCTTCTTTGGTTTCATTGGATGCATAAAGTTTGCTCAAGCTTGTATTACTTTTCCGTATATTCTGTTGAATAATTTTTATCCTATCTATTGCCGCTGCTCTGCTTGTCCCAGCTGTGGGAAATCTCAAACGTAACGAAAAAATATATAGGTTTCACAGGAAGTATAGTTAATATTTTAAACACCACCGGATTTCAATGGCTGAATTTCTGCACAGACTATAGAACATTACAAAGAGAAATTCCCTACATAATCAGGACTGCAATAGATCAATCTCTGCAAAAGGATCACACAAGAATAATAAATTCAAGACTATACCCCCACTATAAAAACATCTGCTCAACTCCGTTACCGGAACACTATCTGTCCAGCGATTTCCCGCTCCGGGTCAAACGGTGTATTGCCGGACTGAGAATCCTCTCGGTGCTCTTTACTGATGATCGCCCCAGAATATTTAAAACAGACGGATGGACATGCAGGATTTGCGGGACAAGAATGGAGCCGGGGCTACATCACCATATACTCTCATGTATGGGGCTGAAAGACGAACGAGAAGTGCTCCTCAGTGAAATAGGCCTTGAGGGACTCTCTTTGGAGTTCCTGTTGAATGAGGTGGTGAGAAACAGAGCTGGAGCGTTTGCGTTGTTCAAATTTTGGAAGACGGCTGAAGAGAAAAGAAAGCTATATACATAATCTAATTGATGTAAATAATCATATGTAAATAATCTTTGTCAGGATTAGAATGACGAATCCTGTATGGGACTTTGATTCCACTAAAAGGCTTGTTACTGCTGTTGTATATAGTCACAGTGTAGAAAATACTATACTAAACCTACTACATATAGGTTTCTCTCTGTATTCTTAGTTCTCTTCTCTTCACTTACTCTGTAAAGTGATTTCATCGATTGATTTCATTTGTGATGCCATCTGTTATTAAATATATATTAAGGACTCAATAAATTTCTGGAAATTTAGTTTACAATATCTTCTGAGCCTGTTGTGTAATCTGTTCGCTGAATCATCAGGCTGATTTCTTTATTGTAGATTGGACAGTCCTTAGAATTTGGTTTGTGATCGAGATTGTTATTTTTAAAGTATGGGTGTTTGACGCAGTTTCAACACTTTATTATATTAGAGCACTGATGTTGACCTTCTATACCGCAGTTCACGCATTTTTTCAAGTTTGGACAGTCGTGTGATTAGGGTTGAATATGAAACAGTTCTGACATTGGTTAACCAGGACTTTGTCTCGAACTTCACATCTTTGTACATCAGTATAAATTTTGTTGGCTTTCATTATAGCTTGATAGGCCCGAGGCGAAGTCCTCAGCACCACGTCATGATCAGGTTTATTGGACTTAATTGGGAAAAGTACTTTTAGTTCGTTTTTAAAGTTGTTAAGTTCTGGGTTCATCTCACAAATTATGTTTTTAAGATCAGATATGTCTGTTGATTTATTTACATTTTTATAACAATAGTTGGATCTCTTTGCTTAGGCTTATAAATTTTACATGTTTGGTTCAATTCGTCAATTTTCCTGAAACTCTCAATCAGTTGATCTATGTCTTATTCGTTGGGTGATTTTAATATTGTACCCTTTCGTGTATTTATCAATTTTGAGATTTTGGCAGTATTTCCCTTTTGGCGAAATTGTTTTTTTGTTTCATTCACCTTTTGGTGTACATGAGCTGTATTTTGATCATCATTAGCAAAAATAATCAGTGTTTCCTCATCATTAGTGTATCTATCTTTTTGTAATATTTTATCATTTCTATTTTTGACAATTTCTGCGTATGTGTGCGATTCCTTGATTTTATTTTATTTAACTAGTTGTGATATATCATTTTTAATATCTGTAAAATTACTGTGCAATTGTTCCTTAAATTTATTTATATTTTCGAGAGTTTTCAAGATTAAGGTTGTGCCTGGCCGGCATTCATATTTTATCATACAACCTCAGAACATTTTTTAACGCATTGCCAAATGCTTTATTTTTATTTATTTCTCCTGATGAAGACAAAAGATTTTTGTTGAAACGTTGAGAAAACTTTAAATGGCCGAAGTGTCTATTTTTGAAAGAAATTATTGTTATTTTTTAAATTTATTTATTTATTTATGCTTATGAGGTGATACAGCAGCGTATTTACAATTAGAGAGGAGACAAAATGAATTAAATCTAGAAAAAAGAAGTGAGGACATATCGGTCATTAAAGTCTGAGAGGCAAGGCCTTCAGCCAGTTCAGGGCTTCCGGGGTGACAGAATGGAGATCGGAGATTCCTCCATTGAATTTGTACAGTCGGGCAGTTTTTTAAATATTTAAAAAGAATAAAATGTGGGAAGAGAGAGAAAGTGTAGAGGAAATATCTATATTAATAGAGAGAGAGAGAGAGAGAACGAACGCACTAATAAAAAATTACATAAGCTCGAAAGTGTTTCAACATATCAGACGATATATAATGGCCTTCTTCCGAGTTCGGCTGCACAATATTTCTTTCTACGCAAAGAAGGCGTTGGCACAAAATTTTCTCATTTTATAAACGTATAAATTAATAAATAAAATTTCGTTTGGAAAGGTAAGTTTTATTTTATATAATTCCTTTCACAGAAAAATATTAATCTATTTATTTTCAAGTTATACTTTTATATTCCCTCTTATATATAGGTTTTTAACTTTTAATTAAACAATTTTAATTTATATATTTTTCATTTTAATTTAGACATTTTCGATTTTAATTTAGACACATGGACTTTTCTATAAAAAGTCCATGTGTCTAAATTAAAATAAAAAGTGTCTAAATATAAATTAAAATTGTCTAATTAAAAGTTAAAAACCTATATTTGAAATGCATTTTCACGTATATATATAATAAAAAGTAAAAAATCTCTCTTTATTCTTTCAAATTTATTTAAACTAAATATTAGTTTTTTCGTTTCTATTTATTTATATATTTGTAGCATAGACTATGCAGCTTTTGACTTTGGAGTTTTAAATATCATATTTTCTAATTCAATAAAATTTAATAAATATCTATTTTTATTTACGAAATAAAAACCATAAAACACGAATGTTTATTTTAAAACCAAACGAAACTCTATATTATATTTTATTTGAATAATAATTCACTAATAGTGTTAATAAAATATGACATATAAATAATATGGAATTTTAATAGATTACTAGGGTATTTTTGATCGCTCAGAGAAAAGATAGAAAACTATAAAATAATTTAAAATTTATGAAAATATTTTAAAGTTCAGAAAATAACAGAATATGAACAGCAATTTCTAAACAACTATGGTTTAATTAAGCTACGGTTAGAAAACAACGTTTTATATTATCACATAAATAATTAGGAAAGCCAAACTTCAGAATGATAAAGCAATTTAATCAATGCAATCGAAATTTATAAAATACTAGAGAGGCAATGAGGCAGGTTTAAAGAGTAGGAAGAAATATAAATATCAAAAAGTTAATATAATTTTTATAAAATAATAAATATTTCGCTATAAAAAATTTTAAGCAATCACAAAATAAATGTGCGTTTATTTATTATTAACAGATATACCATAACGTTGTTTATTACTTTTCTAATATTATAATATGCGCCTTGTTTGTATTATATTGTTAATGGCAAGATAACCTTGCACTGTTTTCAACTTTGAAAATTTAACAAATATATTTGCTATTATCGGTGAATTATATATTACGCGATATGTGAAGTGAACTATAATTTTGCTTTTTTATACTTTTATAGAGTGAAGTGAACCTAAAAACCTATTTATATAAATGTAAACTCATAGACAAAACTTAAGGAAATTATACCTTTTAGCATTTATATCGTGATTCAGACAATTACTCGAAAAGTCTCAAGCTCTACAAGCTTGAAACTCTAATATGATTGTGTGAAGATAAGAAAGAATAAGAAGACAATAACTCTGAAATATATTACAGTGGCCTTTAGAGAAGACACACGAGATAACAAAGTGTGAATAAATTTGCCTCTGTCTTCTTCTTCTTCTTCTTCAGAAAAAAAAAAAAAAAACAGGCGGCCGGAGATATCCAAGATTTTTCACTTGCTTAAGTTTTGTCTATGATGATGACATATAGGAATGATGACATCTTTGTGGGACATTCCCAAAATGTGGTACAATTTGGATGCAGAATATTGTATTCCTCATTTTGAACAAAGGCAAGCCTTTAGACAGCGTTCACGAATTCTGGGCAAGGACACCTTACCTCGAGCTCTGCGGTGCTGATGCGATTGAGAAAATGCCACGTCCTGGAGCGATCAAATCCATTTTCCATTTAACAAAGCTCCTTTTTGATAAATTGAATTCAATTAACGTAGAAATTCTTTTTCTATATTTCCCTATACTTAATATTAGCCAAATGTCTCAGCTTCACCAGAATTACTACCAGGTATTTAGAACTTATTTTTTAATTTAAGATTATATATAATTATCATTCTATAAAAAAATAGTAGTCGTGATGATTAGAATTAACACACACCTATATTATTATCATTATTATATCATTTTTTTTCGAATCAAAATTATCAAAACAACAATTTACATCTCCTGCATCACACATCACAATTTCATTTCTTAATTTTTTATATATATTTGATAAACCGCATGAAATCTACCAAATGTAGACCAACCATACCCTAAAAACAAATCCAGAAGTTAGCTAATAAAGGTCGGATGTTTCAGATGGGAAAGAGTCCAAATTACCTCAATGTTGACGGGATCACTGTATGTGGAGCCTTCTCAGAAGATGCAGTTCGTTCAGCCATCAACTACAAACCTAGGGACGATGACAGCTTTGTGGTGACATTCCCAAAATGTGGGACAATTTGGATGCAGAATATTGTATTCCATATTTTGAACAAAGGCAAGCCTTTCGAGAGCGTCCACGAATTCTGGGCAAGGACACCATTCCTCGAACTCTGCGGGGCTGATGCTATTGAGAAAATGCCACGTCCTGGAGCGATCAAAATCCATTTTCCATTTGACAAAGCTCCTTATTCCCCTTCATCCAAGTATATCTATGTCGCTAGGAATCCTAAAGATACCTGCGTCTCTTTTTATCATCATACTAGCAAACTTAAGGTGTATGAATTTGATGGATCCTTTGATGAATTCTTTGAGCTTTTCTTCAATGGTCGGTGTGATTATGGTGATTATTTTGATCATATCCTATCCTGGTATGAACATCGTAATGATCCAAATGTTTTATTCCTCACTTATGAAGGATTAAAAACCGATACGAGAAATTCTATCCTGAAAGTAGCAAAGTTTCTTGGAGAAGAATACGAAAATATGATAATTAATGATCCAGAGATTTTGGAAAATGTTCTCAAATATAGTTCTATAGAGGAAATGAAGAATGTGAAAAATAAACAAACAAAAGAAGCTCCTCCAATTGATATTTTGCCATCTGGCGTGAAACATTTGAAAAATTACGTTAAGGAAAGAGGGTTGACTAATTTATCCAACTTTGAACTGGTGCGGAAAGGCATCGTTGGGGATTGGAAGAATTATTTTAATGAAGAACAAGCGAAGAAGTTAGATGATAAAACAAGAGAAAAACTTGCTGGTACAGATCTTCTGAAGTTCTGGAAAAAACTTGGAATTTTGGAATAATTCTACATCCAACACATTCTTTAATATTTACCTATATGCACTATTTTACATATTTACATGTAGTTGTTGAAGCCGGCTTCGCCCGGAAATTGCACTAGTTAATGATTGTTTAACCTAATTAATATGTTTATGATTATACCAACCTCTCTCTCCCCTGTATTCATGGTAATCTAAGTTATAAGGCAATACACATTCATGAACACAAAACTTAAGGAAGTTGTACCTCTTAGCATTTATACTAGGATTCAGATAATAACTCTGAAAGATATTTGATACACACAGTGGGCTTTATTGAAGACCCTCAAGAACACAAAGTGTCAACAAAATTGCCTATTTTTCCTTAAAAAAAAAAAAGACGACCGCGAAGAATTCAAAGACTTTCAACTTCCTTAAGTTTTGTCCTTGAGTGTGATATTTACATTTCAAAAGTATAAAGAGAAAATATGACTGTTGAGCTAGAGAGAAATTGCATATACAATTATTCATGCAAATATCACGCCTATATTATTCGGTGTTTCAGATGAGTTATTGCGATATGCAAACAATCACAAGGACATGTACACAAAACAGCTTACGGAAACCTACAAAAACACATACATACAAAAACATACAGAGATACAAGCACATATATGTGGTAACCGAGAGGGCACTCAGATGTGGAGAGCTTTTACAAAACCTCTTTTCACCTTGGAAGACCTTTCACAGAGTACAGGCAGTCATGGTCGAGGCAGAATGGAAGACTTGGGATTGTCCACACAAAGAACAAAGGACACAGTTGTACTGGGAAAAGTTCCGTGAACAGAAAGAGTTGGGGTATAGCAGCAGAAAGATGGAGAAGATTGGTCTATGGTGGCATCAGAGGATGGACTGACAAAGGACTTGGAAGTGGTGATCCATTTCTGGATTTTTATGGGTTTTAGAGTCTCAAAGGCGGGAGTACTGGGCATTTGTCTGATGCAATTCTGGGGAAGTTCAAGAAGAATAGATCATCGTACTCTCTTTACGACCTTCTGGAAACTTCCGACATCTTTAAGCCTCGTTCCTACACGTTGTTGGACGGTGATAACCGCCCAGATAAGATTATTTATTTACAGGTGATCGTTCATTTATATATCTGTTTACACACGGCACTCTTTTCTTATTGTGTCTTCTCTTGCGCAGCCCCGTAAAACTTATAAAAAACTAATGTATTGTTATTAATATATAAATTTATTAAATAAAAATTGATATTTTTATCATTCTCTGGTTTATTTGAACCTATATATATACTACACAAACAGTAGAGATGATCAAAAGATTAGGAACACTAAAGATATCGATCTGAAGTTTTGTCCTAAACCTTTAAATATAAGAATGTGTATCTGAAGATTAACGCAATATTATCAGTAACTCAACGCCATCTATCTCTGATAGATGGTACTAGATGGCGCTGCTAAGTTGATGATGATATTTTAAATGTTCTTAAAGTAGTAGGAAAACTATTTTTGTACTAGTTCCGGCCACCTTTTTGAATATGGAGGGGCTCAGTGGGAGGGTGATCTAAACCATTGGTTTATGACCGCTACAACCCGGGATCGAATCCCGAATTGGAATAGTGGTATGGTAGTAACAACAATGAGATAAACACATACACATCAGAGCCAGCGGCCACAATTTTTTTAGCTCCACCGTTTTTCGCCTTTGGCGTGTGAGAAAATGCTGGAAGGTATGTCAAATCTGGTGTTGGCGGAAAGCCCCGGAGGAGCTGCACGCGTGCCTGAAAAGATACTTTTGTCAAATTATTATGACAAACATTTAAGCAGTTTTAAGCTTCTCAGTGTTTGGAGGGAAGAATTTTGTTTGTTTGTTAAGTGAACCGATCTCCTACGTCATTGGACAAATGTGGCCATGTTTGTATATAAGGGGGGACCATAGGTATGCGGGGACTCTTCCAGGAGTTAGTTGTGTGGAGACGTTTATAGCGTTCTCTGTGTCCGTGTTTGGTGGTCTCCTAACATACCTGTGTAACCTGCTCCCTATCAACGCTGCAATAAAAGATAAGTACTGTTTTTTAAAATATATATAACAAATTGTGATTTTTTATTTACGTCCTTTTTTGTTGTTGTTATACGTCTTGTGTGTACGCGTTTTTGTGTGTTAAATTACTTTTACTTTAGTCCCTAGTAAATTGTACTTTGTGTGTTAACCAGTAAAAGATCATTTTTGTCAAGCACCTCACCAACGAAGGTCTCAAGATTGAGAAAACAACTCTCAAGACCTTCCCCTTCCGCAAGAGGTCGGAGAAACTGACCATCGGGAATCTTCCTTTCTACGTAGAAGATGCCATTCTCATCGAAGACCTGCGGCCTTATGTGCATATAACCTTCATAACCCTCATGCAACTAAAATCGGGGTAGTTTCGTCCATCTTTAAAAGAGGCTTCCAACATCAAGGATAGTGGTATAGTGTCGGGAAAACACACACACATAAGACCACCGGTCTTATACAGATTCACCACAGGAAGTATAGATGGAGCTCCTATATTCCAGGCAGCGCAGCACCCAAAAAGAGCCTCCATGTCCGACGCATGTCCTAGTGTCGAGAAAACACACTAAGGAATTGTGTTACGGGAGCTAGTCCAGCGTTTATTTAAAATTGTGCCTTATTAATTTTTTTATTTTAATGTATTTTTAAGAATTGTTGTTGTTCACACATTAGTAATAAAAAACCTGTAAATTATACGAACCACTTGTTTAATTATTTTTACAATTATCACTTAAAAACGCAATAGTTAAAATACATTACACATTTTTAGTTTACACCTTTTATTTAATTTGTTCATATATTCATCCTAAAGTATTTTAATTCCATTTTAATGCATTTTTCAATTAAAAAAAACAATATTTTTACTTATAGATATATCGATCTCCATATAAAAATGTGAAATACATTTTTAAAATACACATTTAATAATTAAATTTTATCATTTTCTTATAGTGTTTGTTTAAATATTTTTTTTTCAAATGTTTTATTAATTAACTTATATATTATATCTCTAAATGAATTATTGATGAAATATATTTTAATACAAATATTTTAAAATATAGGATAGACCTTATTTTTTCTCCCACCCCTTTAATATATTTAATATTTAACTTATTCTCTGAATGTATTTTTATAATTTTTTCATCTACAAATTTTCTTTGGTATTTTTTAAAAATTATTTCAACTGTGATATTATAACACTCTGCGGCGCTGAGTTTTTTTTATACAAAAAATGTAATGCCCTTTTTGACAAAGGTTGGCGTACAGAAAACAAAAATATTGGCAAATAAATATTTTATTCAATCCAATATATGCCTTTTTATTATATAAAGATTTAATTGAATATGGATTGCATTATTTTCAGAAAAAAAAATTATATTATATAAAAATTCAAATATTTTATTTTTTAACATATATATTTTATTTTCACATTCATTGACTATTCTACATTTTTGACCATAGTTTTAGAATATGCCACTTTTATAATTGTTGTAAATATGTATAGTTAATTCTTCTATTTTTTTTAAATCCACTAATATAGTATTAATTTTATAAATTCTCTATATAATTGTGAAAATATCTAATGTGTAATTTTATTCAAATAATTAAGAATAAAACTACTAGATGAGTATTTTTCTACTTTTCTATTATTCCGACTGTTGTATGTGCATCTTCAATTATTTATCTTTAAAACAAAATATTTTATTCATAATAAATATAATGATTAAAATACTTGAACCTAAACAAAAAGTATTTGAAATAACCTATAGGGGGAATTGACTTTTCCAATACGCACATATTATATATGAATTCTATATTCTCATATTATAAACCCACATAGGCGGCCATTTTAATAAAAATCATATATATATATTGACATGAAAATGCTATTTGAAAAGAAGGATATGCAATTTTGTGTGAAATTCCAAATTATTTCATATTTTATTATGAATTACTTTTTTAAATTTGTGAAATGCATTGATTTATTGCCGTAGTTGAGGTAAGCGTGCATATTATTATTTTTCCATAGTTGAAAATTGTTGACTTTGCTTAGTATTATTAATGAAACTGATTCCAATAATTATTAATTAAACATTATATTTATTGATTAACAAGAGAGATAACAAAATATAAAAAGGAAACTTATATTGAAACAAAGGAACTCTTTTTTCTTGTTTTCTAGCGCCTATTTACCCGTGAGCTTACACACACTCTGTGGTAACAAATAATTAAAATGTGTACAACACACGCTCCCCTGTGTGTAAGCCCTAATCAGCAAGTCCAAGGCTATCTGCACATTTCCGTAGTTTGTCCTTAGGTAGACTCTTCGTTAGTATATCCGCCTCCATGTCTTCACTTTTAGTGTATTCCAGCTTGATTCCATTTTGAATTTCCTCTTTCACAAAATAATATTTTCGGTTTATGTGCTTTGTTCGTGAAGTAATTTTGTCAGATTGTATCCAGTTTATTGCAGCCTGGCTGTCACTTTTCAAGGTAATTGGGAAAGTTAAATTTTCACAAAGTTCTTCTAGTAATCCCTTTAACCATAATACTTCTGAAATGCCTTCACATATTGAAATAAGTTCTGCTTCACATGTAGACAAGGCTACTAAATTTTGCTTTCTACTTCTCCAGTTTATTAAGTTGTCGCCAAGTTTGACTGTATAGCCTGAATAGGATTTTGCGTCTCGGGTTGTGCACCAGCTCGCATCAGTACTTATTGTGATATTGTTGTCCTTTGACTTATATGCCAACATTTTATTTCTTGTTCCCTTCAGATATCTATAAATCCTTTTAACTCCAGTTAAGTGTATTTCTCTTGGATCATTACTATACTGTGATAAATTGCTGACGTTGAAGGATATGTCCGGTCGAGTACCCGTAGAAAGGTACATTAGTGATCCAATCATTTCCTGGTATACAGTTTTATCTACTGGCTTAGAGTCCAAATATTCATCCAAATTTTGATTTTGATCTCCAGGTGTCTGCACACTGTTGCATTCTTCCAGTCCAAATCTGTGAAGGATTGTATCAATATAATGAGTCTGAGATAGATAAAATCCATCTTCTTCCCTTTTTATTTCAATTCCAATAAATGGTTCGCTATCTTTCTTTTCTGTTAGAGTAACATATTTTTCTATTTCTGAGGCTAGGTTGTCATTAATTTCCTTACTAGTTCCAGCAATGATGAGATCATCTACATATAGACCCAGTATTGCATACTCTTCTCCTCTCTGGAGTTTATAGACACATGGATCACATTTGGTTCTAATCATTCCCAACTGGTATAAAATTTCATTGATCTTTTTGTTCCAACATGTTCCTGATTGTGGTAGACCATACAGGCTTTTTTCCAATTTACACACTTTGTTTTCTTCTCCTTTTTGTATAAAACCATCTGGTTGTCTCATGTATACTGTCTCTTTTAACTCACCATAGAGATAAGCTGTCTTCACATCATAAGTCTTTATGGTTAAATTCTGTTGTGTTGCAAGAGCTACTATTGTTCGCAAGCTTTCCTTTTTGAGTACAGGTGAAAAAGATTCCTTATAGTCCACACCATATCTTTGATTGCATCCAACAGCAACCAGTCTGGCCTTTCGTTTATATATGCCGTCAGTTGGTGTTTTCTTCGTACTGTAGACCCATTTACTATTGATGACTTTCATACCATTTCCCCTTGGTACTAGTGTCCATACTTTATGTTTCTCTATCTCACTGAGCTCATCTTCCATTGCTTTGTGCCATTCATTTCTTTCTCCACTATCCATTGCTTCTTTAAAGTTCTCCGGAATATAATGATCAATTTCCATAATTAAGTTTGCATTATTCCTATCCTTTATTCTTTGTGAGCGTCGAACTCCTTCTTCAATCGATTTCCTTTCTTGTTCTTCAAGTCTTGCTTTGTGCCGTTCTTCTAAGATGCTCTTTGTTTCTCCTTTCTTTCTTCCTCCTTTTACACATCTTTCCTGTATCGGTTCAGTTTGTGATGAGTCATTTTCACAGTCACCACCTAGTTTTACTGAAGTATCCTCCTGAGACTTCATTTTACTCTCTGTGACAGGATTGTCTTCTTTCAAGATAAGAAAGTCTTCAGCAACTATTTCTTCACAATTTCCTTTATAGGTCAAATTATCACAAGTAGTATCTTCCTGAATATCATTTGCATAATCAATTCCTCTCTTATCTTCACTAAATTTTACTGATCTGACTTCATGGATTCTCTTTGTCATTATATCATATATTCTGTAGGCTTTTCTTTTAATGGAATAACCAATAAATATTCCCTTTCTACCCTTTGGTGAAAACTTGTTTCTTCTTGGTTTGCTCTCAAGCCAATGTGTCAAACATCCAAATATTCGAATGTGTTTGACCGATGGTTTCCTGCCATTCCATCTCTGCATAGGTGTATGGTGCTTGATAGACCTGTGGGGTGTGCAATTCTTAATGTATGTAGCTGTAGCAATTGCCTCTGCCCAAAACTTCATGGGTAATTTTGAGTCAATTAGTAAGGTTCTCGCTGTATCTATAAGAGTCCTATTCACTCTCTCTGCGACTCCATTACTTTGTGGTGAGTATGTGGTGGTAAGTTGGTGATGGATCCCACTTCTCTTGAAAAGTCCTTCAAATCTAGAGTTACAAAATTCAGTTCCATTGTCCGTTCTTACATCTTTTATTCTAAGACTTAATTCATTTTCGGCTCTTGCTTTAAATTCTTCAAATCTTTCAAAGGTCTCATCTTTTGATCTCAGGAAATATACAAAGATTCTTCTACTGTAATCATCTACTATAACAAGGAAATACTTAGATCCTCCTAAAGATTGACATGGCATTGGTCAACATAAATCCATATGAATCAACTGCAGGGGCTTAACTGTATAATTATCTGTAATATTATATGGCTTCTGCACCAGTTTTCCCATTATGCATGCTTCGCACTCTGGTAACCTTTCGAATTTTAGATCCAATCCTCTTACAATATGTCCTTGAATCATTTTTTCATGTATTCTTCATTTATATGGTTTAATCTCTTATGCCATAAACTTATATTGCTATTTTTATTTGATAAATGTGTATTTATAACCATGACATTTTCATTTTTTGCTATTGGTACATTTCTTTGTTTTGTTTCCATCATAAACATTCTATCTTTAATATATGCTTCAGCAACTAAATCATTCCCTTCATTATAAATTTTTGCTCCATCCTTATTGAAAATAACTGAATTTCCTTTGTTGACTAATTCGTATACTGACAAGAAATTATTCCTTAAACTTGGTACATGTAAGATATCTTTGATGCGAATATTTTCTTGGCCTTCACTTGTGCATGTAGTAAGTCTCATATCTCCTTTGGCTATGGCTTGGGTAGTTTTGCCCTTTTCAGCTAGGTTGATTTCACTTTCATAATCTACCACATTTTCCATCAAAGTTAGGTTTGGGGTTAAATGTGCGGTGCATCCTGAATCTATACACCATATTTGTCTATCATTTCTCTCATCTGGTGAATCTTCAAATTCTTTTACATATGTTTCAAATGCTTGCTCATTAATTCCACTTTTCATAGTATCCACTAGGTTATTTGAATGTTCCCTACTGTATTTGTGATTTCTATAACCAGGATTCCATTTCTTTTGGTATCCTTGTTTCTGTTTATCTCGAAACCAGCAATCATTAGCTAGATGTCCCTTTTTATTACAAACAAAACATCTTTTTGGCTGAGATTTTTGAACTTTTCTATCTTTAATTCTGTATGCTTGTTCATGCCCATTCTCAACCGATTGATTTAATCTCATATTTCTTCTTGACTCCTCTTCTCTTAGAGTTTGTTGAATCTCTTCAATTGTTGCCTCTCTCTTTGATCGTAAGACAATAGCAATATTTTCATACCTTGGATGTATGCCTCTGACAATATGAAATGAAAGTTCTCTTGAGGTAAATTGATGCCCTAATGATGAACTTCTAGCAGCAATATTTTTTGCCCTTGTTATATATTCATCTACAGTCTCATTATCTTTCATTCTAATGTTCTTTAATTCTAAGCCTATATCAATAATTTTATCTTCCAAATTGCCTGTGTATGTTTTTCTCAGTGAGTCCCATACTTTCTTAGCATTTGTTTCTCCTATGAACATTCCAGCTTGTTCATTTGTCAACGTAGTGATGATTATCCCAAAAGCTTCATCATTTTTATCACTCCAAATCTCCCAAGAACTTTTGTCTTCCATATCAGGTTCTGGATCTGAAATTACACATTTAAATAATTTTCTTCCTCTCAGAACTGCGCCGATTTTCAACGCCCATATTTGATAATTATTTCCTGTTAATGGTTCAATTTTTGTTTGGGATAAAACATTATATTCAGCCATTTTCGTCTTTTGAGCTAATATAAACAAACCAATATATAAATTAAAACAAATATATATTTTAAATTTATTTAAATATTGGGTAGCTTTTAAACATGCAATATATAGATATAATTTAACTTAATCTATATAAATACCTTTAATCTTCTTATAAGTGCTTCAGTTTACCGATCAGAATAAACTTCTTGCTTAATCTTCAGATTGAATATTTTCGTTTTTGAGCTTTATATCAATAAACCACGCTCTGCTACCAATTGTTGCCTTTGTTTAGTATTATTAATGAAACTGATTCCAATAATTATTAATTAAACATTATATTTATTGATTAACAAGAGAGATAACAAAATATAAAAAGGAAACTTATATTGAAACAAAGGAACTCTTTTTTCTTGTTTTCTAGCGCCTATTTACCCGTGAGCTTACACACACTCTGTGGTAACAAATAATTAAAATATGTACAACAAAAATTCCTATATTTAATAATTAACAATACACCTAGCTATAACTTTAGAAATTTCACAGAACTGAGATTAAAATGTGGCTGCTAATTTATTTAAAATATTTAATATTTCAATATTTTTTATCAGATATAAATATACATAATATGCGACATCTGTGCGTTTTTTATATAAATAAATATGTATATAAATAAATAGTTATCAGAATACTTTGTCTCGCACATTTTAAAAATAAACATAAATGAATAAAAATAGCTTTAAACGAGAAATAAATATCTAGATATTGCATGTGAAATAAATTATTTTTATATTATATACACACATATACATTATAAACATAATAAAATAAATAAAGATTCCAGGGCTAAATTTCTTGTGCAAAATTTTATTTTTAAGCTTTTGGACTTGTCAAGAAGGTACGTTTATTTTTAAATCAATAGTTTTATGATGAAAATATCACGCTGGAAAAATATAGAATATTATCAGAAGATCTTGATAAAGAAGATATTATAAACATCTGTAAATATTTTAAATTAAATATATTTTTATTTTAAATATTTATATATATAAAAGAAAGAGGGAAATTGTTGACTTTGCTTAGAATTATTAATGAAACTGATTCTAATAATTATTAATTAAACATTATATTTATTGATTTACAAGAGATAGAACAAAATATAAAAGGGAAACCAATATTAAACAAAGGAACTTTTTTTCTTTCGGTTAGCGCCTATTTACCCGTGAGCTTACACACACTCTGTGGTAACAATTAATTAATATATATACAACAAAAATGAGAAGAAATAGAGAGAAAGTGTAAAAAAATATCTACATCAAGGACGTACCAATAAAAAAAAAGAATTGCGTAATACTTCGTAATCTAAGTGTTACAACATTTCAGACGATAGTAGCCTTCTTAGAGTTCGGCTGCACAGAATTTCTTTCTTCGCAAAGAAGACGTTGACATCAAATGTTTCAAATTTTATAAACGTATAGATTAATTGATTAAAATTCTTTTGAAAAGGTAAGTTTTCCTTTCTAAAAGTTTTTTTCTCACAGAAAAATATAAATATATTTATTTTAAAGTTATACCTTTATATCCTCTTTTCTATATTTGATATACATTTTTATATGTACTAAATTCACAATCTCTATTTATTCTGCTAAATTTATTTAAAGCCAAATTTTAGCATATATATTCTATTCCATATTTATTTATATATTTGTAGCATATATAGATTACGTAGTTTGTTGTGTCTTGGAAGTTTTAATATTTTCTATTTTAATGATAAAAAATATATTAAATATATATTTTATTTAAGAAATAAAATCTCATAAAACACGAATGTTTGTTTTAAAATCAAACGAAGCAATATTTCTGTTGTATATATATATTAATTAATTGTTACCACAGAGTGTGTGTAAGCTCACAGGTAAATAGGCGCTAGCCGATACAAAAAAAAAGTTCCTTTGTTTGATATTAGTTTCCCTTTTTTATATTTTTGTTCTCTCTCTTGTAAATAAATAAATATAATGTTTAATTATTGGAATCAGTTTCATTAAAAATTATCTAAGCAAAGTCAACAATTTCTAGTATATTTTATTTGTATTATTCAAAGTTAATAAAATGATATAGGATAGACACATTATTTTTTTCTTCTTCAAGTTTCACACATCCCTTATAATAAATTCTGTTAGTTATTTTTATAATATTTAACAGGACTATTTTACAGTAATTTAACGACGCTATGCGGCGCTGAGTTTGTTTATACAAAATGTAACCCCTTGACAAAGGTTGGCGTTCAACCAATCAAAATATATTGGCAAATAAATGTCTTTATTCAATCCAATATATGTGTTTTATTATCTAAAATGTTATATATAATAGAATTTTAATAGCTAACACAAGGGTGTTTTTAATATCTCAGAAAAGATGGAATATCCATGAAATTATTATTTTTTAAATATATATCAAAAGATAGAATATGAACAGCAATTTTTGAACGACTGTCGGTTCATTGAGCTAAGGTTATAACACAATATATTTATATTTTGAAAAAATCACATAATAAATATGCGTTTTTAACAGATAGGCTGTATAGTTTTTATTACGTTTCTAATATTTTAATATATGCCTTATTTGCATATTGTCTTGTTAATGGCAAACTAAATTTTGCACTGTTATTAAATTTCAACTTTGAAAATATATCAACTTTCTTTTTGTTATTACCCGTGTGAATTATATATTACGAATTTGTAAAGGGAACTAGATTTCGTAAATTTGGTTTTGTTAAACTTGTATATAGAGAGTAAAGGGAACCTTTTTTTATTATCCCATGAGTAAGATTACATCAGGTAATGAAGGTTGAATTCAATAATTTTTTCTACTATAGTTTTGGGGTTGTTGTATAGGTCTTAGCTCCAATACAGTCCAGGATATGTGCTGGTGTTGTTGTATAGGTCTTAGCTCCAATACAGTCCAGGATATGTGCTGGGGTTTTTGTATAGGTCTTAGCTCCAATACAGTCCAGGATATGTGCTGGGGTTGTTGTATAGGTCTTAGCTCCAATATAGTCCAGGATATGTGCTGGGGTTGTTGTATAGGTCTTAGCTCCAATACAGTCCAGGATATGTGCTGGGGTTGTTGTATAGGTCTTAGCTCCAATACAGTCCAGGATATGTGCTGGGGTTGTTGTATAGGTCTTAGCTCCAATACAGTCCAGGATATGTGCTGGGGTTGTTGTATAGGTCTTAGCTCCAATACAGTCCAGGATATGTCCTGGAGTTGTTGTATAGGTCTTAGCTCCAATACAGTCCAGGATATGTACTGGGGTTGTTGTATAGGTCTTAGCTCCAATACAGTCCAGGATATGTGCTGGGGTTGTTGTATAGGTCTCAGCTCCAATACAGTCCAGGATATGTGCTGGGGTTGTTGTATAGGTCTCAGCTCCAATACAGTCCAGGCACATATTGGGGTTGTTGTATAGGTCTTAGCTCCAATACAGTCCAGGATATGTGCTGGGGTTGTTGTATAGGTCTTAGCTCCAATACAGTCCAGGATATGTGCTGGGGTTGTTGTATAGGTCTTAGCTCCAATACAGTCCAGGATATGTGCTGGGGTTGTTGTATAGGTCTTAGCTCCAATACAGTCCAGGATATGTGCTGGAGTTGTTGTATATGTCTTAGCTCCAATACAGTCCAGGATATGTGCTGGGGTTGTTGTATAGGTCTTAGCTCCAATACAGTCCAGGATATGTGCTGGGGTTGTTGTATAGGTCTTAGCTCCAATACAGTCCAGGATATGTGCTGGGGTTGTTGTATAGGTCTTAGCTCCAATACAGTCCAGGATATGTGCTGGGGTTGTTGTATAGGTCTTAGCTCCAATATAGTTCAGGATATGTACTGGGGTTGTTGTATAGGTCTTAGCTCCAATACAGTCCAGGATATGTGCTGGGGTTGTTGTATAGGTCTTAGCTCCAATACAGTCCAGGATATGTGCTGGGGTTGTTGTATAGGTCTTAGCTCCAATATAGTCCAGGATATGTGCTGGGGTTGTTGTATAGGTCTTAGCTCCAATATAGTCCAGGATATGTGCTGGGGTTGTTGTATAGGTCTTAGCTCCAATACAGTCCAGGATATGTACTGGGGTTGTTGTATAGGTCTTAGCTCCAATACAGTCCAGGATATGTGCTGGGGTTGTTGTATAGGTCTTAGCTCCAACACAGTCCTGGATATGTGCTGGGGTTGTTGTATAGGTCTTAGCTCCAATACAGTCCTGGATATGTGCTGGGGTTGTTGTATAGGTCTTAGCTCCAATACAGTCCAGGATATGTGCTGGGGTTGTTAATATATTCCTTATTGACCGTTCTACCCTGTGGCAAGAACTCATGATGCACCACACCCCTGCAATCGAAGAAATCTGTCAGCAAAACTTTCACATTCGACCGAACTTGGCGCGCTTTTTTCGGTCTTGGTTCGTGCGGCAGCTTCCATTGAGATGATTGAGCTTTGGTTTCCACGTCATAACCATAAACCCACGCTTCGTCACCAGTTATGACCCTCTGGAGCAAATTTGGGTCGTCGCGGACAGAGTCCAACATCTCATTAGCAATGTTCATGCGATGCTGTTTTTTATTCGCAATTGAGCAATTTTTGTACGAATTTCGCGGCGACCCGTCTCATGCCCAAATCATTGATAAAAATCGAATGGCACGAGCCAATCGATATGTTTAGGTCCTCAGCAACTTCTCTAACGGTAATTCGACGATTGGCCAATATTTTTTTCTCCACTTCATTAATTTTTTCGTCTGTTGTTGAAGTGCTCGGGCGTCCGGCACGCTCTTCGTCGTTCACATCTTCTCGGCCTTCTGAGAACATTTTGTACCACCGATAAACGTTGCTTCGGTCCAAGGTAGCTTCTCCGTATGCCACAGTCAACATTCGGAATGCATCCGCGCACTTAATTTCGTTTTTCACACAAAATTTTATACAGGTTCTTTGATCCATTTTTTTTAATGGGTAAAAATCGAAGACGAACCAAAACACCTGCAAGCAAAGCAGCTGTCAACAATTAAGTGAACATTCAAAATGGCCGAGCTTGTCGGCATAAGTGAGAGACATGAGTACCAACATAAAGCCACAAAAAGATCGAAATTCGAATATACGTAACCCGCGAAAATTCAAAAGTCGCGATACCTTTTGAACACACCTCGTATATAGTAAATATTTGGTATTTGCATATATATATAAATAATATATAAAACGTTTCCGAGGATAAGCTTCTTGTTTTTATTTTATATAATTCTCAAGATTTCGGGTTTCACAACCTTTTCTACAGCAGTATATGATAAAAATGAATCTTAATCTCGTCAACTATAATAATGTTTACACTATTCGCGAATACAATTTCCAAATACTCATAGTTAGAATAGACTAGAAGAATGACCCGGCTTCGCCCGAGAAATCCCCCTAGTGAAGTATCCTTCATACTGAAAGTACATCAATAATAAATAGTAGAAGTGCCATAGAATAGCAATACAGAAGAAACACATAAACTACAGGAAAAAAAGTGTGTAATGGCAAAAATTGTATTATATTAGTGTTTAGGTATTTGATTTAATTATTTTTTGGGGGGTCGGTGGAAGGCTGGTTAAACCGTTTGGTTTCGACCACTACGACCCGGGTTCGATCCCCGCATTGGACACTTTTTATGTTTAAAAAAAAAAAATGTTCCAATGGCCCCCCGATTCTTGCAAAAGTCCAACCCCACCAGCGAGTGCAAGTAACCAAACGGGGCTCTGGCACATTTGTAAGTGCAAAGTCGAACTGCTTTCACATGTGTAGACATGTGGTGCGCTTACAGTAAAAAGCAGTCGCTAACTACCCACCATGATTATCATGGCCTGTACCACGTGTACTAGGGATAAGCAAGAAAAAAAAATTTTGCAATCCATTTAGTTGTTTCAAAATTAATATAGTTTAAATAAATGAGTTTTCAAAAAAAATGCATCGGCCGGGAATCGAACACGGGCCGCCCGCGTGGCAGGCGAGCATTCTCGCCATTGAACTACCAATGCTTAAAATAAATGGCCATATTTGGGTATTTATTCAATTCACAAAAGCAAACGGTGACAGAATTGATTAAGAATTGATTGATGACTCTGATACTTGTATATTTTAATTTTTTCATATTTCAGTCTGTTTAAAAAAGCGATTTTCGCTTGAAAGCTTCCATTCCTAATAAAGAATCTCATTGTAAAAAATATATTTTTAATTTTATTAACCTAACACACACACCTATGTATAACTAACCTAACCTGAACTAAGCCTAACTTATCATGAACTTAATCTGAACCTAACCTCTGGAATAACCGACGTAAACAATGGGTGCGTAAACCAGATATGTACTTTAAGATTTCTTATCACACATTACAATTTGGTTCTCTTGATCTCTTTGATGTAAATATTAACTAAGAAGTCAATAAAAGTGTTCTAATTGTCAAATTGTGTCATTACAAATTGGTGTCGTAAAAATTTGATTATAAAATGGTTGATATAAAAAGCATGAAATCTACCAAATGTATTCCTGTCTCACCATACTGACAAATCCCAATTGAAGACCAAATCCAGAAGTTTACTAATAAAAGCGGGTTGTTCCAGATGAGCACGAGTCCAAAATACCTCAATGTTGACGGCATCACTGTATGTGGAGCCTTCTCAGAAGATGCAGTTCGTTCAGCCATCAACTACAAACCTAGAGACGATGACATCTTTGTGGTGACATTCCCAAAATCTGGGACAACTTGGATGCAGAATATTGTATTCCATATTTTGAACAAGGGCAAGCCTTTGGACAGCGTTCACGAATTCTGGGCAAGGACACCTTATCTCGAGCTCTGCGGGGCTGATGCGATTGAGAAAATGCCACGTCCTGGAGCGATCAAAATCCATCTTCCATTCAACAAGGCTCCTTATTCCTCTTCAGCCAAGTATATCTATGTCGCTAGAAATCCTAAAGATACCTGCGTCTCTTTTTATCACCATACTCGTAAACTTAAGGTGTATGAATTTGATGGACTCTTTGATGAATTCTTTGAGCTTTTCTTCAATGGTCGGTGTGATTATGATGATTATTTTGATCATATCCTATCCTGGTATGAACATCGCAATGATCCAAATGTTTTATTCCTCACTTATGAAGGATTAAAAACCGATACGAGAAATTCTATCCTGAAAGTAGCAAAATTTCTTGGAGAAGAATACGAAAATATGATAATCGACGATCCAGAGATATTGGAAAATGTTCTCAAATATAGTTCAATAGAGGAAATGAAGAAAGTGGAAAAAGAACAACCAAAAGAAGCTCCTCCAATTGATGTTCTACCATCTGGTTTGAAACATCTGAGAAATTACGTTAAGGAAAGAGGTTTGAGTAATATATCAAATTTTGATTTGGTGCGGAAAGGCATCGTTGGGGATTGGAAGAACCATTTTAATGAAGAACAAGCGAAGAAGTTAGATGAGAGAACAAGAGAAAAACTTGCTGGTACAGATCTTCTGAAGTTCTGGCAAAAACTTGGAATTTTGGAATAATTCTGTATCCAAAACATTCTTTAATATTTACCTATATGCACTATTTTACATATTCACATTAAGTTGTTGAAGCCGGCTTCACCCGGCACTTGGACTAGTTAATGATTAACCTAACTGTATTGTTTAACCTGATTAGTATGTTTATGATTATACCACCCTCTCTCTCGCCTGTATTCATGGTAATCTTAGTTATAAGGCAATATACACTCATGGACAAAACTTAAGTAAGTTGTACCTTTTAGCATGTATATCGGGATTCAGACAATAACTCTGAAAGATACACTCATGGACAAAACTTAAGTAAGTTGTACCTTTTAGCATGTATATCGGGATTGAGACAATAACTCTGAATGATACACTCATGGACAAAACTTAAGGAAGTTCTACCTTTTAGCATGCATATCGGGATTCAAACAATAACTCTGAAAGATACACTCATGGACAAAACTTAAGGAAGTTGTACCTTTTAGCATGTATATCGGGATTCAGACAATAACTCTGAAAGATACACTCATGGACAAAACTTAAGGAAGTTGTATTTTTTAGCATGTATATCGGGATTCAGACAATAACTCTGAAAGATACACTCATGGACAAAACTTAAGGAAGTTGTATTTTTTAGAATGTATATCGGGATTCAGACAATGACTCTGAAAGATACACTCATGGACAAAACTTAAGGAAGTTGTACCTTTTACCATGTATATCTGGATTCAGACAATAACTCTGAAAGATATTACAGTGACTTTTATTGAAGACACACCAGATAACAAAGTGTGAACAAAATCACCTCTATCTCCCTAAAAATAAAAATAATAAAACAGTCGACCGGAGAAACACACATCAAAGACTTTCCACTTCCTTAAGTATTGTCCATAAGTGTATTTCCCGATCTCAGTAAAGAACAGCAAATATTTGTTTTATTAGAACAAATAGCGGTAAATAGTTGTTTTCTTATTCACATATAGGGCTCTAATGTTATTTGTTCAAATATTAGGGTTTTACCTACGCAGTCTTTTAATTCTCCAGATATGACTCCAATTGAAAATATTAAGGAAAAAGAGGTCAATATTGGCAGATAGATAATAATAAATTAATATATTATATATTTATAAATATATGTAATTCTACTGTCCTCTCAAAGCTTATGTCCATAGTTCTTCTAAAATACCCATTCCAAGAGTCTATCAACAGTATCACTATAAAAGGAAATTCCAAAAATGCAATATAACAGCGGTATGGTAGATTAAACTGGCGAAACCGCTGGGAGGGTTCACCACTGATGAGCCAGGCCCTCCTATTAATTTTCCCATAGCAGTAAGGGCAGTTGAAATTGTTTAATATCAAGAAGAATCTTACGCCTTTAAAATAGTTTCGAATTTTAATAATGAATTAGATATTCCACTATAGATGAGGTACAGCCTGCACCATACTGACGAGCGCCAACAGCCTGAAACGTGTACTTGATCGGCTTTTATTGATTTAACAAAGGTAATTGGCTAATATTGTAGCAAAGTATTAATTTATTAACAGATTATTAATTATGTTTATTTATAATTTGCCACTGTGTGTACACTTTCTCTTCATTGATTCTCTTGTATTTTTATAAATATGAATTTGTTTGGCGTTTTAATAAATTATTTTGTCATTCTGAAGTTTGTCTTTCTTAAATTTCTCTATGCACGACTCCATATAGGTTATATGCCAGTTACGCTGGTTTTATCCAACATTTCCCTGAGGTCACCTACAGAGAGGTGTAACTTGGACTTTGACCTGGTATTAAATGGCCACCTTTAACATGAGGAACCTTGTGCAGCCGCTCCTAACATGGAGAACTGCTGATTATCCTGTAACCCAAGGATAGGAGCCCTTACAGGGTACTATCAGCCAGGCCAACTGAACCCTGGTTTTTTAACGAGCTTGTTACTGCTCCCCCTCCTCCTTTTACATCCGGGCTTAGGACCGGCAATGGCGGAGTTAGGCGGAGTCTTGGTACCAAATAGAAAACCCCAAAAAACAGACCCTCCAACTAAACAGAAGGGAATCGACACAGTTGGCCAGATGAAAATCTGGTCACCTGTGCCCTCTAGTCTATAAAGAGGGAGCCAAAAGCTTCCCCATGTGCACTAGGTGCAAAACCGAAGAGGCCACTCCCCAACATATACTAAATTGTATTGGAAAGGACAAAGGATCCCTGTACAGAGAACCAAGAAGAGTTCTTAAACTTCTTTATGAGCACGACCTCCAAGATCTTGTCTAATTTTGACTAATAAAAGGATAATAAAAAATGTTTCTACGCTACAATGTTATTATTATTTTTATTATTATCCCTAGTACATGTGGTACAGGCCATAATAATCATGGTGGGTAGAAGTTGGCGACTGCCTTTTACTGTAAGTGTACCACATGTCTACACAATGTGAAAAGCAGTTTGACTTTTGAACTTACAAATTAACCAGAACCCCGTTTGGTTACTTGCACTTGCTGGTGGGGTTGGACTTTTACAAGAATCAGCGTCAATTGGAGCTTTTTTATTATCAGAAAAAAGTGCCCAATGCGGGTTTCGATCCCGGGTCGTAGAGGTCGAAAACCAACGGTTTAGACTACTTGTCCATTGACCCCCATTAAAATATTAATTTTAGAATATATTTTTAAAAAATCAAAAAATAGTTTATATTTATTCCGATAGATGGCGCCAGCCATCAGAAAATTTTAGTATCACAATAAGAAAATCTATTTTTCTTAATTAAAGATAGAGGTTGCTTGACCATTTATATTTCTAGAGGAGAAAATTAAACTTTTCGACCAATAAGTTTATATTTAACGGGGGTCGGTGGAAGGCTGGTTAAACCGTTTGGTTTTCGACCACTACGACCCGGGTTCGATTCCCGCATTGGACACTTTTTTCTGATTGAAAAAAAAAAATGCTCCAATGGCCCCCGATACTTGCAAAAGTCCAACCCCACCAGCGAGTGTAAGTAACCAAACGGGGCTCTGGCACATTTGTAAGTGCAAAGTCGAACTGCTTTCACATGTGTAGACATGTGGTGCGCTTACAGTAAAAGCAGTCGCTAAATACCCACAATGATTATCATGGCCTGTACCACGTGTACTAGGGATAAGTAAAAAAATATATATATATTTAATGAACGTTTCGATGCAAATTTTCCGCCTTCCTCACACCACTACACAGAAGATAAAATAAAACAAATATTCTTCAAGATTATTAAACTGTATATGAGTTTTTGCGTGTAGTTAGGTGAAGCTTAGAACTATTTAAAAAGCTTTATCGCATTTTTTTTTATTTCAACCGATAACAAAAGATGTTTTTTCAGTTTTAACTAGCGAAACCGCTGTAAGTTTATCTCTACAAGATTGTCCCAAAAGTTCGTAAACACCTGTCAAAAATTTTAAATACCAATATTATACACCATTATGTACAAAGTCATTGTATTATGTATTCGCGCCGTAATTATATTGTATCGAAGTACACTGGTGTCCAAAAAATAAGAAACTTTTGTTTTTTAATGATATGTTTTAAAATATACAACGCTAAAAGCTAAAAAGTATTTTTATTAGGTATTTTAAGTCGTTGGATTTATTTTCGCAACCATTCGATTCGGTAAAATTGAAAATATGCAAATATTTGCTTGTCTTTATAAGTGTGCTATTTGGCGTGTCGTTTACCCCATCTAAGAATTGTCCAATTATAATTTTATTTAATCCTTAGTTAATTATGAGTTTACGAAAAAATTTAGCAGATGATTTAAAATGGAGAGCTGTTGGAAGAATGGAGGCAGGGCAATCACAAGTTGAAGTAGCAAAATGGCTAAATGTGAATAAATCTGTGGTCAGCAAAATATGGAAACAGTTCATTGAGACAGTAACCATCAAAAGAAAAGAAGGTTCTGGTAGAAAAAGAAAAACAGCTACCTCTGAAGACCGTTATCTGGTCGTAACTGCCTAGCGCCATAGGGAGATGACAGCTATTCAACTCTCTAATGAACTCTCAAGTGCTACTGGAACGAGAATTTCAAGACAAAACTGTTTACCGAAGGCTTCACGAAGGTGCTCTTTATGCAAGACGACCAATGGTCTGTATCCCTTTAACCTCTGCTCACAGGAGAGCCCGCTTGAATTGGTGCTTGGAACATCACGCCTGGACTCATGATCAGTGGGCCAATGTTCTCTTCAGTGACGAGTCAAGATTTAGTTTAAACACAGATTCTCGACGAGTTTTCATCTGGAGGGAGCCTGGAACCCGCTATCATCCCAGTAACATCAGGGAAATAGACAGTTTTAGAGGGGGCAGTCTCTTAGTCTGGGCTGGCATCAGTTCTAGCAGACGCACACCCCTCCACATTTTTTCTGGGGGCACTTTAACTGCCCAAACGTACAGGGACGAGATCCTTGAGCCCTATCTAAGACCTTATAGAGATCAAATTGGTCACAATTTAATTTTATGGACGATAATGCTCGTCCGCATAGGGCTAGGCTAGTCAATGAATATCTCCAGAGTGAGAATATTCGAAGCATGGATTGGCCAGCCAGATCTCCAGACCTGTATCCAATAGAGCATGTGTGGGATGCTCTAGGGAGGCGTATTGGAGCTCGTCACCCCTCTCCCAGAACCCTCGTTGAGCTAAGAACTGCTCTATTGGAGGAGTGGGGTTTACTACCCCTGGACCTCCTCCAAAGCCTGGTAAACAGTATGAGGGCTCGCTGTGAGACCTTGATAGCTGTTAGAGGTGATCATACTCCCTATTGATATCTTATTTCTTTAAGATCTGGAACCTTAGCTTTGGGTATGTTGGCAATAATTTGCATATTTCATAATTTCAAAAACTTTTTTTTATTTTCATATAGCTAGTCAAATTCTCCATAGTTTAAACTATTTGTATACTAAATCTTATATTTGTTAATAAATTAGCTTTTGAGAAATTTCAATATTGGTTAAGTTTCTTATTTTTTGGACACCAGTGTATTTATTATTGTATTAGCAGAGTATTATTTTTCATTTTTATATTTTGCTATACTCTGTACACTTCCCTCTTTTGCTTATCTTTTGTTTATCACTCATAGTTTGTTCTTGCCTGAAATAAATTGTTGTCTCATCCCGAAGTTGGTCTTCCCTAATTCTCCACGTGGCAATATTATTCGCCAAGTAATAAGAAAGACAACGTTTTTAAGAAAAACACGAAATTTTGGGATAACTTTATAGTACACCTATCCCCCGATTTACACGGTAGATACGTTCCTGAGAAAAACGTGTAAATCAGGGGATAGGTGTACACAGAAATAAAATGCATTGACAGGTTAAAATATGTAGTCAGCGCATAAGCTCGGGATTCCTAGTGAGATGTGTACACAGCGCATGTGTTCAATCACAGTAGCATTTAGTATAGTGCGATAAAAACAAAAAAAAAACTTATTTGGAAAACCGTGTAAAAGCGAAAACGTGTAAGACACGTACCGTGTAAATCGGGGGATAGGTGTACTGTCCTAAAAACTTATGTCCATATAGTTTGATCGAATAAAATTTCTGAGATTCCACCCTTCAGTACAGTATATATAAACAGAATCGTTCAATACATTAATAGAGCTTTAAGAAGCGGTCTGGTAGATTAAATTTGAGAAACCGCTGGGAGGTTTCACCACTGATGAGCCAAGCTCTCCCAATATTTTTTCATCCCAGTAAGGACAGTAGAAGTTTGTTTTATGTGTAAAAGAAACATTTGTGTTATAATGTTTCCTTTCCTTTTTATAGATGGTGCGTTATTGCTTTATATGTGTAGATATGTGTTGAACCTGTAGTAAAAGCAGTTGCTAACTACCAACCATTATCATGGCCTATATATCACGTGTACTAGGGACAATAATAATTAAAAACTGTGTACCAGTGAGGTAGACAGCCTGGGTAGTTGGTGTTCTATGTTGTTACCTCTACTGACTCTATCAGAGTGAAGGACTCCTAGTGTTGAACCTGTAGTAATAGCAGTCTTTAACTACCAACCATGATTATCATGGCCTGTATCACGTGTACTAGGGACAATAATAATTAAAAACTGTGTACCAGTGAGGTAGACAGCCCGGGTAGTTGGTGTTCTACACATCGCTGTTGTTACCTCTACTGACAGAGTGAAGGACTCCTAGTGTTGAAACTGTAGTAATCTTTAACTACCAACCATGATTATCATGGCCTGTATCACGTGTACTAGGGACAATAATAATTAAAAACTGTGTACCAGTGAGGTAGACACCCCGGGTAGTTGGTGTACTACACATCGCTGCTGTTACCTCTACTGACTCTGTCAGAGTGAAGGACTTCTAGTGTTGCACTTGTAGTAAAGCAGTCTTTAACTACCAACCATGATTATCATGGCCTGTATCACGTGTACTAGGGACAATAATAATTAAAAACTGTGTACCAGTGAGGGAGACAGCCCGGGTAGTTGGTGTTCTACACATCGCTGTTGTTACCTCTACTGACTCTGTCAGAGTGAAGGCCTCCTAGTGTTGAAACTGTAGTAAAAGCAGTCGCTAACTACCAACCATGATTATCATGGCCTGTATATCACGTGTACTAGGAACAGTAATAATTAAAAACTGTGTACCAGTGAGGTAGACAGCCCGGGTATTTGGTGTCTACACATCGCTGTTGTTACCTCTACTGACAGAGTGAAGGACTCCTAGTGTTGAACCTGTAGTAATAGCAGTTGCTAACTACCAACCATGATTATCATGGTCTAAGTATCACGTGTACTAGGGACAATAATAATTAAAAACTGTGTACCAGTGAGGTAGACAGCCCGGGTAGTTGGTGTTCTAGACATCGCTGTTGTTACCTCTACTGACTCTATCAGAGTGAAGGACTCCTAGTGTTGAACCTGTAGTAATAGCAGTTGCTAACTACCAACCATGATTATCATGGTCTAAGTATCACGTGTACTAGGAACAGTAATAATTAAAAACTGTGTACCAGTGAGGTAGACAGCCCGGGTATTTGGTGTCTACACATCGCTGTTGTTACCTCTACTGACAGAGTGAAGGACTTCTAGTGTTGAACCTGTAGTAATAGCAGTTGCTAACTACCAACCATGATTATCATGGCCTGTATCACGTGTACTAGGGACAATAATAATTAAAAACTGTGTACTAGTGAGGTAGACAGCCCGGGTAGTTGGTGTTCTACACATCGCTGTTGTTACCTCTACTGACTCTATCAGAGTGAAGGACTCCTAGTGTTGAAACTGTAGTAATAGCAGTTGCTAACTACCAACCATGATTATCATGGTCTAAGTATCACGTGTACTAGGGACAATAATAAGTAAAAACTGTGTACCAGTGAGGTAGACAGCCCGGGTAGTTGGTGTTCTACACATCGCTGTTGTTACCTCTACTGACAGAGTGAAGGACTCCTAGTGTTGAAACTGTAGTAATAGCAGTTGCTAACTACCAACCATGATTATCATGGCCTGTATCACGTGTACTAGGGACAATAATAATTAAAAACTGTGTACTAGTGAGGTAAACAGCCCGGGTAGTTGGTGTTCTACACATCGCTGTTGTTACCTCTAGTGTCAGAGTGAAGGCCTCCTAGTGTTGAAACTGTAGCAGTCTTTAACTACCAACCATGATTATCATGGCCTGTATCACGTGTACTAGGGACAATAATAATTAAAAACTGTGTACCAGTGAGGGAGACAGCCCGGGTAGTTGGTGTTCTACACATCGCTGTTGTTACCTCTACTGACAGAGTGAAGGACTCCTAGTGTTGAACCTGTAGTAATAGCAGTTGCTAACTACCAACCATGATTATCATGGTCTAAGTATCACGTGTACTAGGGACAATAATAATTAAAAACTGTGTACCAGTGAGGTAGACAGCCCGGGTAGTTGGTGTTCTAGACATCGCTGTTGTTACCTCTACTGACTCTATCAGAGTGAAGGACTCCTAGTGTTGAACCTGTAGTAATAGCAGTTGCTAACTACCAACCATGATTATCATGGTCTAAGTATCACGTGTACTAGGGACAATAATAAGTAAAAACTGTGTACCAGTGAGGTAGACAGCCCGGGTAGTTGGTGTTCTACACATCGCTGTTGTTACCTCTACTGACAGAGTGAAGGACTCCTAGTGTTGAACCTGTAGTAATAGCAGTTGCTAACTACCAACCATGATTATCATGGTCTAAGTATCACGTGTACTAGGGACAATAATAAGTAAAAACTGTGTACCAGTGAGGTAGACAGCCCGGGTAGTTGGTGTTCTACACATCGCTGTTGTTACCTCTACTGACAGAGTGAAGGACTCCTAGTGTTGAAACTGTAGTAATAGCAGTTGCTAACTACCAACCATGATTATCATGGCCTGTATCACGTGTACTAGGGACAATAATAATTAAAAACTGTGTACTAGTGAGGTAAACAGCCCGGGTAGTTGGTGTTCTACACATCGCTGTTGTTACCTCCACTGACAGAGTGAAGGACTCCTAGGGTTGAACCTGTAGTAATAGCAGTCTTTAACTACCAACCATGATTATCATGGCCTGTATCACGTGTACTAGGGACAATAATAATTAAAAACTGTGTACCAGTGAGGTAGACAGCCCGGGTAGTTGGTGTTCTAGACATCGCTGTTGTTACCTCTACTGACTCTATCAGAGTGAAGGACTTCTAGTGTTGAAACTGTAGTAAAAGCAGTCCTTAACTACCAACCATGATTATCATGGCCTGTATCACGTGTACTAGGGACAATAATAATTAAAAACTGTGTACCAGTGAGGTAGACAGCCCGGGTAGTTGGTGTTCTACGTTGTTACCTCTACTGACTCTATCAGAGTGAAGGACTCCTAGTGTTGAAACTGTAGTAATAGCAGTTGCTAACTACCAACCATGATTATCATGACCTGTATCACGTGTACTAGGGACAATAATAATTAAAAACTGTGTACCAGTGAGGTAGACAGCCCGGGTAGTTGGTGTCTACACATCGCTGTTGTTACCTCTACTGACAGAGTGAAGGACTCCTAGTGTTGAAACTGTAGTAATAGCAGTTGCTAACTACCAACCATGATTATCATGACCTGTATCACGTGTACTAGGGACAATAATAATTAAAAACTGTGTACCAGTGAGGTAGACAGCCCGGGTAGTTGGTGTTCTACGTTGTTACCTCTACTGACTCTATCAGAGTGAAGGACTCCTAGTGTTGAAACTGTAGTAATAGCAGTTGCTAACTACCAACCATGATTATCATGACCTGTATCACGTGTACTAGGGACAATAATAATTAAAAACTGTGTACTAGTGAGGTAGACAGCCCGGGTAGTTGGTGTTCTACACATCGCTGTTGTTACCTCTACTGACTCTATCAGAGTGAAGGACTCCTAGTGTTGAACCTGTAGTAAAAGCAGTCGCTAACTACCAACCATGATTATCATGGCCTGTATCACGTGTACTAGGGACAATAATAATTAAAAACTATGTACCAGTGAGGTAGACAGCCCGGGTAGTTGGTGTTCTACACATCGCTGTTGTTACTTCTACTGTCAGAGTGAAGGACTCCTAGTGTTGAACCTGTAGTAAAAGCAGTCGCTAACTACCAACCATGATTATCATGGCCTGTATCACGTGTACTAGGGACAATAATAATTAAAAACTGTGTACCAGTGAGGTAGACAGCCTTGGTAGTTGGTGTTCTACACATCGCTGTTGTTACTTCTACTGTCAGAGTGAAGGACTCCTAGTGTTGAACCTGTAGTAAAAGCAGTCGCTAACTACCAACCATGATTATCATGGCCTGTATCACGTGTACTAGGGACAATAATAATTAAAAACTGTGTACCAGTGAGTTAGACAGCCCGGGTAGTTGGTGTTCTACACATCGCCGGTGTTACCTCTACTGTCAGAGTGGAAGGTGTCCTATATGATAGCAAGATTCTGGAGGCTGTTGTTGGGTGCTGTACTGCCTGGAGTACAGGAGCTATGATTCCTTTCTTCCTGTGGTGAATCTGTATAAGACCGGTGGTCTTAATAAAACGTTGTGTGTGTATGTGTGATAGGAGGATTCAGGTCGAGAGATAAGAACATATCACCAACTCTATCAGACGATAGAACGCCTCTCATTGTTTTATCCGATAACAAAACTCTGTCATTGATATCATCAGATACCTCCAAGATGATATTTCTATAGTCTGCTGGTATGTGTTGGTCCATTCATTGAGGATTGTCTTAGGGAAAATACTACAGTGATTTACCTCACACAAATGCTTTTTACATATGTAAACATGTGGTGCACTTACAGTAAAAGCACTCTCTATATAAATACCCACCATGATTAGCATGGCTTGTACCATGTATACTAGGGATAATATTTTTAAAAACTGCCCTATTTATCGTCCAGTATGACGCCATCTCGTCTGATACCAAAACCCAAGTGTCTTTAAGAGAGAGAAAATGGTTTTACGGGTTACTAACCGAAGTGTATAGTTTTCAAATCCAAAAATGAATGTAGCAAGCAGACAAACTGCAATGCACTGTATCAAAGTACCAAGGTACTGCACGCTACCAAGTTTGTTTCAAAAAGGTTAGATTCCCCAGGCCAGGGATGATCAAAGAGAGAGAGACAGGTGTTAATTTTATAAGAATAGTAAACGGGAATAATTCAACATGCGAACTGTCTTTAAAAAGACCCAGTTTCTTTTTATAGCCAGGGTGTTTCCTATTGGGTTCAAAGGTCAGACCTATAGAGTCCCGCTATGTAAAATGGCCATGTTGTCATGTCTATTTCTGGGGTCGTTAGCCTTCCTTTAACTTTATTGTTTACATACAAGTTAATAGGGAATGTCATAAAACAAGAATAAAAATAGAAAAATGGTCTGATGTTGATATTAAAAACAAAATAGGCATTTCCTGACCCTCACATAAGCATTTTTAGATGGCAGAGCGCCATGTAGCGAAACAAAAATCAACTAAATCTTGATTTTTCTAAATATATGATGTATATAGTTGTTTATTTTTTTGCATATTTTCCATTTATAAATTAATCTCATAATTTAGTCTGTGAAAATAAAAATATTGGACCGGTGACGAAAACAAAACTGAAAATAGTTGTCTTAATGTTATGATATATAATTGTTTGTGATGATATATAATTAAATGTGATATGTTTATGTAATTTTGATCTTAATTGAATAAAATATATAAAGTTTAAATTGTGTTTTAAACTTCAATAACAAGCACAAAACAATATATTTCATTAAGAAAAATGGTCTTTGATGTAACGATCTCAAGGAAATATTGGACATATCTTGTGGTTGTAAACAATATATAGGTGTATGCGTGTATATGTGTGTATATATGTATATATTTTTTTAATTTAATGATGTAACTGTAAATAAAATTCAAAGAATATCTCTATATGTAAATAATATTTATGAATCTTTCTAAGTTACTTTCTGTGTATCTTTCCATGTTGAATATTTTCTTTGTTATATTTGTATGTACATTTAGCACAAATGTCCCTAGGGGGACATAGCGTTTTGAATTGAAATAAATAAATCTTGTGATGAATTAAGAAAGTCATCCACGTACACGTTTCGGGCTCTATGCCATGTAAAATGCCCATGTGAGCATTCAGGAAATGCCTTTATTGAAGACACTCGAGATACCCAATTGTGAGCAGCCTCTGTCTCCTTCAAAAAATTAAGTAAAAAGATCCCGGCGTCATCAAAAACTTTCCACTTCCTTAAGTTTTGTCCATGGGTGTATTTAAATTAATACCATATTTCCAATTTTTTTTTCCAAATCCATATTCTTATTTTCCATAGGATCATTCAAATAATAATCTGTATATATTTACCATTTATTTATTTTATTTGACATATCGGACGCGATATCCCAGCTCGGGATACTTGCGCCTAAATACATTTTAGTAGATTATATACAATTCATTTTATACAATTTAATAACCGGACTAAAAACATAATTAAAACTTAAACGATGGCACTCTAAAACAGAAGAGAAAATCCAAAATGGATTATTTTATCAACCTATATACAACTCAATAACCGACTAAAAACACAATTAAAACTGAAACGATGGTTTTCTCAAACAGAAGAGAAAATCCAAAATAAATTATTTTAGCAACCTATATACAATTCAGTATATACAACACAATAACCGGTTAAAAACACAATTAAAACTGAAACTATGGTTTTCTTAAACAGAAGAGAAAATCTAAAATGAACTTACAAAAATTATTGAATTTTACATAAGTGTCTTTGTTATATACAAATTCGCAAACCTCTTCGATGGGATAAAAATGATTACTTCTGTAGCTGTGGAATATCGGACATTCCATCAATAAATGCATTGAGTCTTGGTTTTCTTTTCCACAGAAACAGCTAGGATCATCCGTTGCCCCGATTTTCAACAGAAATTCTCCAAAATTACCATGACCCGTGACGAACTGTGAGTTATAAAAATTCGGACGAAAATAAAAAGGAATTCCAAATGGGAAAAATTTTCTGAATGTTTCATTAGTGTTAGCTATTGTTTCAGCCATTCTTGATTCTATGTAGTTATGAATTATAGTCGGGGCATGCGGTCTGAATACATTAATTTCTTCTTTTGATAAATTGGCCAAATCGTATTTTATTATCAACGATTCTATTTGATCTGTGAGAATAGGTATTTTTGCCAAACTATGAATACAATTTGATGAGGTCGTTTTATAGGCTCTCACTACCCAAAGAAGAATCTGATATTGCTGAGAGTTTAATCTTTGCTTACTTCTTTTATTAATAAATTTATACCATATTTCAGATCCATAGGTTAGTATTGGCCTGAAAAGAGTTTTATATAAAATTAATCTTTTTTTAGCATCCAATCCCCACATCTTCCCACAGAGTGAAAATAAAAGATTTTTCATACGGTTGATTTTACAAAGAATATCATTAATGTGGGGTGTGAAGTTAATTTTTGACTTAATTCTGTGATTAGAAAATTTTATACCTAAAATTTTTACTTCTTCCACTGGTTTTATTATGAAATTTGGAGTTCCCATTGGAATATTTTGTTTGCCGTGCATATGTATTAAGCCGGTTTTCTCCGGGCTTAGCTTTAGCTTATTTCTTGTACACCATTGTATTACATAATTTAAAGTTCTTTCTGTTTCATTTTTTAACCCTTCTATGGTCTTGTGCCAGCAAACAATGGAAACATCATCCGCATAACAGATTATTTCAGAATTTGGGGATGCGAAGTTGATCAACAAATCATTCAGGACTATATTCCACAATAAAGGTGATAATGGTCCGCCTTGAGGACATCCCTTTGATAAATATTTCGAAATTGTTGTATTCGAGAAGGTGAGACTTGTTTTTCTTCTCCGATTTAAAAATGATTGGATAATTTTTATAAGAACTGCTGGGACGTGGTCTTCGTCCATTCTTTTTATTAAGGCAGGCCACCACGCATTATCAAATGCACCACTTATATCAATGGCAATCAATGCAACCAATTCGTTTTGTTTGTGTTTCAGTATGGTCTCGGTTATTTTGTCCAATGCCGTTATTGTAGATTTTCTTTTCGTAAATCCATGTTGTCTATGGCTCAGTAAGTTATTATGATTATAATAATTGAGTATTTTATTTTTAATGATCGTTTCAAATATTTTTGAGAAATTTGATGTTAGTGAAATTGGGCGATAGCTATTAATTGCTTCGTAGTCAGCTTTTTGCGGTTTCGTAATAATTTTTAATACCGAATGTTTCCAGCTTTCAGGATAGTAACCCAGCACCAGACACTCATTAAAGAGTTTGACTAAACTGGGTAGGATTGATAATAATGAGTGCTTAATCATATAATTACTCACGTTATCTGGACCAGGAGCCTTTCTGATATTAAGATTCGAGCACAAATCCTTTATTTCTTTTTCAGTAATAAAAATGATTTCCCTGTTGGTAAAACATGGGATGTGATTTCTAATTAAAGTGTGTTCTTCATTGTCCAACCGCACATCATCATCAGGAAAAAATGCTGTTAGCATTTCCTTCATCTTTTGCTCTCTCATGCATTCTGCAGTTTTATTCAGTAATGGTATGCCCACTTGAATATCGGCCGATCTTAACCGTTTAAAAATCCTGTATGCATTCCCGAAAGCATTCGTAGACTCATTTTCTTCAATAAATATTTTCCACGACGTCTTTTTTGCTCTATTGATGGCTCTTAAGTATTTATTTCTTGCCGCTCTGTAAATACTCGGATTCAGGTTACCCCCTCTATAATACAAATTCCTGAGATAATGTAAATGTTCTTTTAATTGTTCAAGCTCTTTATTCCACCAATTTTTGGAAGTAGTCGTGTTTATAGAGGTGTGATGCTTGACGTCGAGAGAAGAGTATGCAGCTTCAATTACTAAATTTGTCAATTTGTTTACCACATTATCAATATCTTCACAATTGAAAATGTGCTTAGAAGCTGAATTTAAATCCAGTAAATCCGAAGGCGAAATACTCTCAGCAAATTTGGTCCAATTCGCCGATTTTTCTCTGAATTTCCATGTCGATGTCTGTCTATTATTGTTTGCCAAGTTTATCATATTGAAGATATCAAAAAGTATTGCCAAATGGTCTGAGGTAACAGAAAGTGCTGAGGTTCTCCAGTTATGTATAAGACCAATGGAATGTTTATTAGAAATTGTCAAGTCGATTATGCTAGCATTTCTGCAAGTTGGGATTTTAAGATTATGAACAAATAGATTCTGCTCCTCGATGATAGACTTTAGAATGTATCCGTTTTTATTTGTCGTTGAATCGAACCAGAGTGGATGTCTTATAATATGTGTATATAATATTTCTCCATTTTTACCCCTTTGTATATTTCCCACTTTCATAGGTTTCTCCGTCTTGTAACCCTAAGGAGAATCCTCTGTAAGACCTGTGTGTCTTAATAAAGGTTTTTGTGTGTGTGTGTATTTAAATTAATAAATTTGTTAATTTTTTTATTCTACAGAATTATTTAAAATGTCGATATATTTCAGGAAATATACTCAAAATTATCTAAAGCTCTTGTTTCTTGCTGCTTACCTATTTTTATGGAAGATCAAACGCTCATTATGCGGATACGTCTATTTTATCCGTTCGAAAGGAAATATAAAAATTTTATTCTCTACTCTATTCCATACTACCTCGGTCATCTAGAAGTCTGATATTATGTAAATTTGTAATTTTTAGTGGGATTTTGAACTAGTTTATATAAAATAAATAAATAAACCAGACTTCTACGTAAACAGGAATTATATTAAGAATTGGATAAAAATTTCTCAAAGAGGAAATATTTTGAAAATAGTTCATTCCCGACTACCCATAAATCTCCAATTTTATCAAATTGCATTTTCATCAGGTTTGAGCAGGTGTATCATATTGCATTGTCATCAGATTTGAGCAGGTGTATCAAATTGAAATGTCATCAGGTTTGAGCAGGTGTATTAAATTGCAATGTCATCAGGTTTGAGCAAGTGTATCAAATTTCAGACTTCTAGGTGCTCTGTAATAATGTTAAAAATTGATATTGAAAAATATTTGTAGAGAGAAAAACATGGAAGCAAGTTAAGTACAATTTTTTTTAAGTCCTAATGGTGTAACTGAAGCCTAAAGAATGACTTTTTAGTATATGCATATTAGTAAAGTTAGAGAAAAGGAAAATAAAAGATGAGTGTCTTTTGAGAAAGACCATTCATGCAGAACAAACGAATACATTATTTTATCCATTCCACTCACATTTCGAACCATGTTTATATCCAATCTACAAGGTTCCACCAATCTAAAGAACACTTATCCACTCCACTTACATTTCGAACCATGTTTATATTCAATCTACCAGGTTTCACCAATCTAAAGAACACTTATCCACTCCACTTACATTTCGAACCATGTTTATATCCAATCTACAAGGTTCCATCAATCTAAAGAATACTTATCCACTCCACTTACATTTCGAACCATGTTTATATCCAATCTACAAGGTTTCACCAATCTAAAGAACTCTTATCCACTCAACTTACATTTCGAACCATGTTTATATCCAATCTACAAGGTTTCACCAATCTAAAGAACACTTATCCACTCTACTTACATTTCGAACCATGTTTATATTCAATCTACAAGGTTCCATCAATCTAAAGAATACTTATCCACTCCACTTACATTGCGAACCATGTTTATATTCAATCTACAAGGTTTCAACAATCTAAAGAACACTTATCCACTCCACTTACATTTCGAACCATGTTTATATTCAATCTACAAGGTTTCACCAATCTAAAGAACACTTATCCACTCCACTTACATTTTGAACCATGTTTATATTCAATCTACAAGGTTTCACCAATCTAAAGAACACTTATCCACTCCACTTACATTTCGAACCATGTTTATATTCAATCTACAAGTTTCAACCAATCTCTAATCTAACCCTAGCTGTATGTTCCAGATGCCCAAATTCCCCAACTATCAAACAATTGACGGACTTACCATAGGTGCATCCTACTTACCTGATGCAGTTCGGTCAGCTCTGGCCTACAAGCCACAAGAAAATGACCTCTTTGTGGTGACATTTCCTAAATGTGGGACAACCTGGGCTCAGTGCATTGTATATCTTATTCTAAATAAGGGAAAACCTTATAAAAACAGCCATGAATTAATGGCTAAAATTCCTTATCTTGAACTCTTTGGAGCTGATGCTATGGATAAGCTTCCACGTCCTGAAGCGATCAAAATCCATTTAGATTTCAAGCGTACACCATATTCTCCTTCAGCCAAATATATCCATGTCGTTAGGAATCCAAAAGACACTTGCGTCTCTTTTTACCATCATACTCTTAAACTTTCTCCTTATGAATTTGATGGTACCTTCGATGATTTCTTTGAGATATTTTATAATGGTCAAAATGATTATGGTGATTATTTTGAACATACCTTGTCTTGGTATGAACATCGTAATGATCCAAATGTGCTGTTTCTTACATACGAAGAGTTAAAAATCGACACCAAAAATTCTATCCTGAAAATGGCAAATTTTATTGGAGATGAATATGAGAAGATATTAATTGAAAACCCGGATATTATGGAAAATGTTCTTAAATACAGTTCTATTGAGCAAATGAAGAAATTTGCCAAGATTGGTCCATCAGGGCCTACACCGCCTCTTGAATTCTTCCCATCTGGCATCACACATTTCACAACTTATATCAAAGAAAAAGGGTTAGCACCTTTTTCTCATGATGACTTTGTTCGCAAGGGAATTATTGGCGATTGGAAGAACCATTTTAATGAAGAACAAGCGAAGAAGTTGGATGATAAAACAAGAGAAAAACTTGCTGGTACAGATCTTCTGAAGTTCTGGCAGAAACTTGGAATTTTGGAATGATTTTTCAGTTTTTTTCTAATCACATTCAACCGTTATATGTTCAAAATCAAAGATTTAGCCAATCAAAGATCTTTTTCTCCAATCAACTATCAGTTTTAAAGTTGTTAAGGGATAAAAGGAGATACTGTGCCATGTTTATTTCTTCATCCCATATGCCATTGATGTAAAATGCTTGCTTCTTATTGCCTCATTGATGGCAGATTTTGTTTTTTAGAATGACAACCTCACGGCAAAATATATATTTTTTCCGTTATTAGAATTCAGGCTCACGCAATAATTTATTTAAGACACAAACTAAAATTTATAAAATACAACAGAAGCAATAAGGGAATTATACAGAGTAGCAAAACATAAATATCAAAATTAATAATCTTTTCATAAAATAAATATTTCGATACATTATTGCCACGTGGAAAATTAGGGAAGACAAAAACTTCAGGAGGAGACAGCAATTTATTTCAGGGAAGGACAAAACTAAGAATGGTAAACAAAAGATAAGCCACGAGGGAAATTTACAGAGTAGCAAAATATAAACATAAAAATGACCACTCTGTTAATAAAAATAATAAAAATTAATAAATACTTTGTTACAATATTATAGATTCATTTCGAAATAAATATATATATTTTTTTTTAATATAAAAAATTACAATATGAAGGAATAATTTATATTTTTGTTAATAGCATATACAGGGTGATCCAAAAGTCCCGCACAACTTTAAAAATTAATAACTCCGCGAATATTTGCGCTAGAGCAATGCGGTAAACACCATTGTGTTCAGAATTCAATGGGATTTCTTATGGCAAATATTGAAAATTTCGAAATTGATTTTAGTTACAATTTCATTTCCTAGATGGCGCTGTACCAGAATCAGAAATTCAGCGGCCAAATTGTTTGATTAATTGAAAAGTATAACTGATCGACACGTATTTTTCCTTTTTGTATAACAGGAAAGAATCCTAATAATATCAAATCGTTAATTAATAAAGCACCATTTCGCCAAAAGTTAGAAGAAATGGTTAACGATTTTTAAATACAATCTGAGATATGTAAAATAGGTATATGCAAATTAAAACATGTAGCAAAAAAATATTTATATTTTTGATAGAGTTTTGTCAAATATATTGAATGTTTGAAAAACATAGCTGAATTCATAACACGATTTTTTGAAATGTTAATATAGTTTCAAAAATTATGATGCTACTACTAATTGGATTTCTTGCTATAAGGAATGTGTAATTTCTTGAATAATTGGCGACACTCGACTATTTAACTGGAAATTTGTCATGTGATCCAACAAATGAAATATAGATGGGAGTGACAAAATACATTTGTCGTACTTTATTCCAAATATCCTATGGGCTTGTCAAATGTTATCATTGTTTATTATACTGTACACGATTTTTAAAAATGTATCCCCTCAAATAAATATAATTTTTAAATCAACCATTTGCGTTGAAAAACGTGGTAGTAAAATCATTTTGTATTATTTTTTTTGCCCAAAATTTCTAAAGGTGGGGTGTTACAGAGAATATTCCTTATGCTATTTCTTTTAATGAGCGAAAAGCGATAAATTAAACATAAGGGGTAAAATTGTGTGTACAGTGTTATTCGAGAAGTTATAACACTTTGGTCTGCACGACATAATATAAGATGTGAGCAAATGACAAACAAACAAAAATTACTTTTCACAAATAAAAAAGAGACAAGATATGAGGACAGAATTTATTTACCCATAACCCAACACAAAGAGCGGCAAAACATTGGTAGATAATATAATACATGGAAGCTTTTATAACACATGAGGTAACTGCCTTCTCTCTTGTATTAGGTCAGAATCCTTGTTCAATGTGGCGACCTTCATTCTCAAACACCGCCTGCAGACGATAGATGACATATTGCACAGCATCAAATAACATATCTGTTGAAATTGATTAAACGCGTGCCGCCTGATAGAAGCCTTCAACATGGCCAATGTGGTAGGCCGACATCGATAAACACGCGACTTAATGTACCCCCATATCCAAAAATCGCATGGCGTCAAGTCTGGTGATCTTGAAGGCCACTGGTGTATAAAGTGGCGACTTATCACACGATCTTCACCGAACGTATCCTTCAGCAATTGTTTGGCACCGCGGGAGATATGAGGAGGTCCTCCATCTTGCATGAATGTTATTTCGCTCAGTGCTTGTCTGTCCTGCAATATGGGGATAACCTTTTCTCTCAAAAGTTGAACATAACGTTCACCAGTTACAGAAACGGTTTTAAATGTTCTTCCATTTATTTCTTCAAAGAAAAATGGCCCAATAATAAAAGAAGAAGTGAACCCACACCAAACTATAACTCTGGGCTGATGAAGTGGCATTTCTGTAAAATTCCTAGGGTTTTCTGTTGCCCAAATGCGGCTGTTTTGAGTGTTAACTTCTCCGTTCAGAGTAAATTGAGCTTCATCTGTCCACAGAACATTCAACAGCCAGTTTTCATCAATATCAATTTGCCGGAAAACCCATGAAGCGAATTCTTGACGCTTCTCAAAATCGCCGACTTTTAGCTCGTGAAGTCTTTGAATTTTTTTACGGGTATTTTTTAAGAAAAATTCTTAGTGCTCTCCAAACTGTTCCATACCAAATCCCCGTTTGTCGAGCACTTACTTCTCCATACGTGGATAACGTTTCAATAGCTTCAACATTCTGCGAAACCGTAGCAACCCCTGACTTGCATGTCGATGGTCTTCCACTCCGAGGTTTTGCTTCCAGAGATCCAGTCTTCTCCAAAGTTTTTATCATTCGCCTTAGAGAGTAGCAACTCATGGGTCCTTTACCGCTTCGAATACCTTTAAAGGTACGAAACGCTTGTAAAGCTTCAGTGGCAGATTCTGAATTGCAATAAAAAAATTTCACCAAGAGTGATTTATGCTGTAGTGATGGTAAAATAAATTGTTGTGCATGTAAATAGATGAAGAATATTTGCATTTTTCAAAACCTCATTATGTAAAAATATATGTGTATATAAATTGGATATTTGTTGTTGGCCGAACCAATAACCATACACACCTCATCTCGTTAACGGAATAATGTTCTTTGTCTGGTCTGCCTTTTTTTTTTACTCTCTTTGGAGTAGATTTGTTTTTTGATAGTTTTTATTTATGGAGCTGAACCAGTATGATGGCGGTGGTGGAGGAAGTCAGCAGGCCAACAAGCGGCCGCGTTCTGAGGACGAAGACCTCCTCCCGTCTTCTCATTACCAATTTAAATTCAACAGCACGGCGAACTTGTTCAACTTTGAGTGCCAAACCTTCGAAGCGATCATTGCCGACACCAGCCTGGACTCCCCCGAAAAAATACAGATGGCCACCAAAGGACTGATACTGACTCTCGTCCAAGAGGCAGAACTTCTTCTTAAGGACGCCTTCAAGGGAGCCAGTCTAGAAAAACCCAATCCCACAGCCAACGTCCCGATTCCCTCCACCTCTTTCGCCTCGGTAGTGGCAGAGAAAGACAAGCCGGTAAAGCCTGCACCTCCGAAACCCAAAGCGAAATCCACATTTGTGAATCTGGCTCCTTCCTTCGAATCGCATGTGGTCGTCAGGTCGGCTAACCCCAAAGCAACCCAAGGGAATTTTTGAGGGAAATTCAAAAGATTCATCCTTCCCTAGCGTCATCAAAACACGTGGTGGCGTCCATCAACACCAGCGGCGAGGTGGTTTTCCACCCCAAAACAACCCAAATGGCAAAGTAGCTGGCCACTGGGCTGACCTCCCTGCCAACAGGCCTAAGCTGCCCCGAGTGCCCGGTTATCCTACCAAGATACTGCCTCTTCAGAGTGGACGGGGAGGTGCGGGACGATGAGATATGCGAGAGCTTCCGCTCCAACCACTCCGTGCAGTCACTCCTGGAAAAGCGTGAAATCAGGGTAGTCCATCGATCGAATAATGCGGCACACAGCACTAGTACAGTGTTCATCGAAGTGGACAACCAAGTCGCCGAAATCCTCGGTCAACATGGACGTATTCCTGTGGCGGGTCTAGTGCACAGGTATGAGCGCAGTCATACTTTAAAGCAATGCTTTCGTTGCTGTGACTTCGGCCACCGCGCTTCTGCCTGTCCAGCTGCCCATCCAATCTGCTATCGCTGCGGCTCTGCAGAGCATGAAGGCATCCGATGCTCGGTCGAGCCAAGCCAAAGCCGCTGCAGAAAAAAAATCTGGAGCTCCCATCAACCACTTTGCCACATTATCTACCTGTCCCTTTGTAAAAGAGAGAATAGCCCGAACAAGAAACAATGTCTAGGCCATTGCGTGTCCTGCAGGTGAAAGCTAGAAAATCACCAACTGTCATTCTTGAAATTGCAAATTTGGCAAATTCGACACAGGCCGACATCGTGCTCCTGCAAGAACTCTCAACTAACTTCTTCTGGCCCACACGTGGGTTTCAGGCATTTTTTTTTGTCCCAGGCGCCTACATCCCCTCGAGAATTGTGGCACTTAGCAACCTTCATCCCATCCCTCTAACCTCCCCAGACACCGCCATAACCTCCATAGCCATATGTCTAGAGCAGAGCATCATCGTGGTGCACTCGGCCTACTGGCACGGCCTTAGAGCTGCCGATGATTTCATCCCTCTTCTGGAAGATACGATAAGACGGGCCTCTCTTCCAGTGATCCTGGATTTTAGACTGGAATTGGTTCAGAGTTAAACTATTTTCCTAAAAATATTTTTTATTAAATTAATCTTTATTTGGATATTTATCTTGTATACACCACGGAAGACTATATCATCCGCGAACAGGAGCAGGTGTATAGTTCCATGGCCCGGTAAGTATATACCTGGCAGGTTATAATCATCCAGCGTAGCAACCAGATTGTTATTGAAAATAATAAATAAATACGGTGAAAGAGGTTCACCCTGAAGAACACCTGATTGTATTTTGATAAATTCTGTAAAAGAGCCGCTCCATCTGACCGCTGCCATCATTTGAGCATAGTAGTTCTGTTTCTACAGGTAAACTCCGTATAAAAAGTATAATTGTATAACGAATCTAAAGTTTTACGAAGGAGCCTCTTTTATAAAAGAGGCTCCTTCGTAAAACTTTAGATTCGTTATACAGTTCTGTATAAGTTTGATAAATCGCCCACTTAAACCAACAAGCGCAAGCTTTCTCCATAATAGTAGATGTGGAACTGTATCAAACGCTTTTTAAGATCAACAAAGAATGTGTAAAGTTTCCTCCTTTTGCGGTTTAATGTCATTTGAATTAGTGACGTAAGCGTGAAGATATGGTCTTTGCACGAGTAGCCCTTTCTGAATCCTGCCTGGTTTTCCGCTATGAGTTTTCTATTTTCAATCCAATTACTTAGTCTATTTTTTAAAATGGATGTAAAATGTTTTGACAAGTTGCTTATAAGGGCAATGCCCCTATAATTTGATGGTGTAACTACCTTATTAAACGAGGCCTCTAGCCCAGAAGATATTGACAGGGTGGTCCTCCTTCTGACTTCCATCCTGCAATCAGCTTGTGACTCTTCCATGGGGAGACGCTCCAATACTACAAGACCGTCAAAGCCGTGGTGGACCCCCGAACTGAGTCGGATCAGAAGGTTGGTTATCTCCCTCCGCCGTTATAGTCAGAAAGTCCGGTGTTCTATTAGGAATTTGTTCCGCGGTTTATACCGAGCGTGCCATAATCGACTGAAGGCGGCTATACGGAAAGCTAAAAGTAAATCCTGGTTTAATCTCTGCAAGGAGGTGTCATCCGCATACTGGAGTGACATACATCGATTTATCTCCCGGGGCCGCGGCTCCCCCCGAGGTCCGCCACTTCTCAAACATGATAACGGCTCTCTTTACAATCCTCATGAGACTTGCCAGACCATGTTAAATCACTTTTTCCTACCTGACACCAGACCTCACCCGCAAAGGAATGCAATTTCTGCTCACTCAGACGAACCTGAATTCAAACCCTGGGAAGTTTTGCGAGCCATTCATCGCTGTGGAAAAAGGAAAGCCCCGGGCCCTGACGGTCTTGGTTCAAAATGCCTAGACCTGGGCGGCCCTTCCTTGCAATTCCTGCTGGCCGAATTGTTCATCAAATGCCTTCGTAGGGGCCACTTCCCCCGTCAATGGAAAGAAGGCCGCCTCATACTTCTGTCTAAATCCTCCAATTCAGCCACCAGTCAGCTGGAGAAATACAGACCTATTACTTTATTGAACACTATGGCCAAAGTATTTGAGAGATGTATCCTGGCCCGACTTCAGAGGCTCGCGGATCGTCATGGATGGTTCTTTGAAGATCAATACAAAACCGTATTGGGTACCGTAAATGGTCGTTCAGCGGAAGATGCACTGGCGAGTATCACTCAATTAATTGAAGAAAGACAAGCTCACTGGAGGAAAACTCTTGTCATCAGCTCGGACATCAGTAAGGCCTTCGACACTGTTTGGAGGCCGGCAATCATACTGAATCTTGAACGTCTAAATTGTTCAGAGTCTATTACCTGTTTAGTAAAAAGCTTTTTGGAAGACCAGACGGTTTCTTACTCAGCTTGGACAGCAACAGAATGTACGTCCTCCCAACTCGGCACTCCCCAGGGTTCAGCGCTAAGTCCTTTCCTGTGGAACATAGTTGCTCGGACCATCTTCACCCTTCCCTCCATCATAGATAGCCGATTAATAGCTTACGCGGACGACTTCACCCTTATGACTCAGGTTCGTAGTCGCCTGCCGGTCTCTGCCACTAACACCTTCTTGGAGAGGTTGACATCTTGGTGCACGATAAATGGTCTTAATATAAACCCCATTAAGACTCAAGCTTGCCTGTTCCAATGGCGTAATGTCCACCCCAACTCCGAGACAGGGCTTAGAGTCCTTGGTCAACCTTTAAACATCAAGAAGACCGTCACAATCTTAGGAGTGGAGTTTTACCAGACCCGCGGATTTGTCGCCCACCTACGCAAGATCACACGTAGATGCAGATCAATAATCCCACGACTCACCCACACCATACAGGATAAATTTGGAATCTTCTTTTCAGCTGGACGGAGCGTCAGCATGGGGAGGTCGTGCTCTCTCCAGCGAAGGCATTAGGCAACTTAGGAGCCTTCACTGCAATTTTGCGAAACGTGCACTGAGAGGAGGTCCTTACACACCTACAGTCTCAGCCATCTCCATCACCGGCAGCCCTCCTTTCGATATTATTGTTAGGTCTCGTACGGCGTTCCTGAAGGAAATCAATGAAGGAAATTTTGAATCTAGACCAGGCCCTGCTTCTTTGCCATACCCTCCAGATAGACGTCAATTGTCTTTCACAGTCTAAACATCGAGGAGATAACAACACCTATAATATTCACAGACAGATCAAAAAATGATGCTGAGGTGGGCGCTGCAATTGTTCCCTCATCAGAAGATCAGCAGCCTGTTCTCTTACGGCTCCATCCCGACTGCACAGCCTTCCAGGCTGAACTTCTGGCAATCCGCTGGGCGGTCCGTCTGGTGAAGGAAGGTTATGCAAGAAATGCGATCACTATCGCGTCGGACTGCAGATCAGCTCTGTCAGCCATATGTACGTCAGGTCCAGTTCGATCGACATTAGTAGCTAAGATTATTCTCGTACTGAACACCAACCAAAACGTAAATCTGTGTTGGGTGCCGGGACACTGCGGCATCGACGGAAAGGAAAGAGCAGACAGAGCTGCTAAGAACGCGGCCGTTTTGATCTTAGAGCCATCATTTTCCATTCTGCCTAGAAGCCTGGCCCGTAACCACTCACGCGCGGCAGCCCTAGACGCATGGACGGAGGTTTATTGCCAGGACCACTACAACAGACACCTGAGGAGAATAGCCCATACTCCAGACCGGCTGCTCCAATTCCTCCCTAAGGTCTGTCCTGGAGAAGTCACCACCACCTTACTTACAGGACATGGCCATGTTCGGGCAGACTTGGTTCTCTGGCGTCCTGGGGAAGACCCATCTTGCCCACATTGTATGGAGGAACAACAGACTGTGGACCACATTCTATTCAGATGCCCTGCTTTCATGCAACACAGAATGAAGACAGCTCTGCTGCTTAGGAAGACCTCCTTCGACCCAGTCTCGTTGGCTGGACTCCCGGGTTCTCTGCAGGCATGGAACTTCCTGACCAGCTGGTTCGGCTCTGCAATTGGCTCTATATAAATATAATCTAGAGTAACCGGTTTCTACTAGTTAGCTTGACAGCCCGGGCAGTTGGCGTTTCTTGCGCTCCAGGGGCCTGGGTTATCCATATTTCTCTCTCTATACTCTTGAAAGACGGGGCAATTTAGCAGCAGATGAATAGAAATTTGTTCCTCACATTCACAGAAGCATCTTGAATCCTGCACTGCTTTGATGAATTTTAAAAAGCTTCTAAAATTTCCGTGATTTGTAATAAATTGAGAGTTGTGGAAATTTGCCCGAAAATAATTCGGAATATTAGCGGGAAAGAAACTTTGAAATGTTTGGTTAGTATTTTTCTTCAATAGTGTAATTTTATATTTAATCAAATTTTCAATTATATCTGGAATATCCAAGTCGTATCGCTGTTGATCCTCGATCGATAAATATTTTATTCAAGCACGTTGTCGTTGATTTTTATTTGACAAATCCATGTTGTCTGGAGCTCAAAAGATTATTACTTTCATAAAATTCATAAATTCAATTTTTCAAAATTTTTTCGAAAATTTTTGAAAGATTTGAAATCAATGAGATAGGTCGATAACTTTTTGTTGATTCTAAATTAGATTTATGTGGTTTAGGAATTATCTTTAGAGCTGCTATTTTCCATTTCTCCGGATAATACCCCTTTTTGAATACATTTATTAAATAGTTTGCATAACATATGCTTAATTTTTGGGTAAGCACATTTGATCATATTGTGGCGAAGAAATATTTTATTATTTAATTTAATATAATTCAATGAAAATACTCAACAGATTATAAAAAAATATATTACTCTGTATTTGTGAAATCATCTTTAAAATATTTCTTTGCTTGCTTGCTTAAGATTCCCTAGATGTAGATAGTTTTGCTGACTTGTTAATAATTGTCGACTCGTCGTTGTGACGTCATCAATAAATTATTTTATATCTTAGGATATTTCAAGGCTTGATTTCTACGCTACAATATTGTTACTTATGTTGTCTAAACCTGGAGCTTTTTAAACATTAGAATTAGAAATGATATTCTTTATTTCTTCTACTTCGATAATAATTATGCTTGGATTATTCATTCGTGGCTTAAAAGTTCTAATTATTTGTTGTTGGAAATTGTCCAAATTAGGATCGTCTTCAGGAATTAAATCGTCCATTAATATGGTCATTGTTTGCTCTTTTAGATATTCTGGTGAATTGTCAATTATGGGAATTCCATTCTTTACATTTGAGGATCTTAATTTATTGAAGAACTTATAAGCATTACCAAATGGATTATCTGTGTAATTTTCTTCAATAACGTTTCGCCAGTTGCATTGGTGTATTTGTTTCTTGCCAATTTAAATGTATTGTAACTGATTGTTTTATGACGATAATACTAGTTTCTAATATAATGAAAATGATTTTTTATTATTTCCTGTTCATTAGTTCACCAGTCAATTCTGGAAACATGTTTATTAATGGGGGATTTAACCTTCGAAGATTTATATGCTGCTTCTCTCAATAAATTCATGAGTGCGTTCACTATCCCATCAATGTCTTCCTCATCTTTCACTCTGCTTATATCAATTCCCAGTTTTTTGTATCTTGTAATGATATGTTATTAGAAAAATTTGCCCAATTCGCATTTTTTTCAAAGTGGAAATTTGATTATTGAATAAATGACCATTCTTTAACCTGATATCAAATTTAACAGCAAAATGGTCGGAAATATTAGTCAAATCAGAGGTATGCCAGTTGTTTATTAAACTTAGTGAGTGTTTATTCGAGATTGTGAGATCAATTATACTTACTCTCCGCGGCAGGTGGGTGTTTTTTCAGGTTATGTATAAAGAGGTTACATTCGTCTATAATAGGTTGTAATCTATATCCATTAGAGTTTATAACAAACCATATAGTATGTCTTGAATTAAAATCACCGCAAAGGATTACAGGTTGATTTATATACGTTTTGAGCAGATCTCTAATGAATGTTTGATGAACAGGTTTATAAGTATTCGGATGAATGTATAAATTAGAAATTATTAATTTTGCTTTAACTGTAGAAATAGATATTGTTGTACAAAAATAATTTGTGAATTTTTCCTCTTTGCTGAACTTTATATTTTTATTTAAAATTATAGTTGCCGTATATTTTTCCCCAGTTTTATTCGAACATATAATTTGAGAGTCCATATCATAAATAACATTTTCATGTAAAACATATGGTTCTTGAATCAAAAGAATGTCAGGTGAAGGATATTCACATATCAAACAAAATGTTAACGCGGGATTCGATCCCGGTTCATGACTGTCTGGAAACTAGGGTGTTACCCACTCGTCCTTGTCAGGTGGGTCATCTCTAGTGCTGGCCTGTAGTTTACTTATCGCAGTAAAACTTTTTCTTACATTTTGTTGAATACATCTCACATTTTCAATCATATAGGATATTAATCTATTTAAGATTAATGCTTTAAATTGTATTTGCTACATCATTTCCCTCGTATATTTGTGAATATTGTGTCCTTTGGATAATTTTGTCTATTTGTGATTTGTAAATCGGGCATTCACTTGAATTTGATTTATGGTTTGTAGAAAGGTTTTTAAATTTAGGGTGCTTAGAGAAATTTGTCAATTTGGCGCTTCAATACAGTTGTGGCTACCCTGTTCACCGCATATTTTACATATTTTAATGTTTTGGCAGTCTTTTGTTTTATGGTTCGGATTAAATTCAAAACAATTTTGGCATTGTCTTACAAATATTCTGTATTGTGTAGAACATCGCTCAAAATCGGTGTATATCTCATTACCCATTTTTCTTAAAATTTGGTAAACTTTAGGAGTTACTTTTAATACTATATTGTGATATGCAGAGTTAAATCCCATTCGCGGTACGAGACAAGCGATGCCAAACACGTCCGCACAGTTGGCTTCAGAAGCCATATATCGATTATGTTTATTTTAATTCATTTGAAAAATTCAACTATCCCTGATCATTTATTTTACTCTGGGATGCCGTCACTACAGGATAAAGTACTCTTGGTGAAATTTTATTATTGCAATTCAGAATCTTCCACTGAAGCTTTACGAGCGTTTCGTAACTTTAAAGGTATTCGAAGAGGTAAAGGACCCATGAGTTGCTACTCTCTAAGGAGAATGATAAAAAATTTTGAGAAGACTGGATCTCTGGAAGCAAAACCTCGGAGTGGAAGACCATCGACACGCAAGTCAGTGGCTGTTACGGTTTCGCAGAATGTTGAAGCTATTGAAACGTTATCCACGTATGGAGAAGTAAGTGCTCGACAAGTTTCTCGACAAACGGGGATTTCGTATGGAACAGTTTGGAGAGCTCTAAGAATTTTTTTTTAAAAATACCCGTACAAAATTCAAAGATTTCACGAGCTAAAAGTCGGCGATTTTGAGAAGCGTCAAGAATTTGCTGCATGGGTTTTCCGGCAAATTGATATTGATGAAAACTGGCTGTCGAATGTTCTGTGGACAGAGGAAGCTCACTTTTCTCTAAATGGAGAAGTCAACACTCAAAACAGCCGCATTTGGGCAACAGAAAACCCTAGGATTTTTACAGAAATGCCACTTCATCAGCCCAGAGTTACAGTTTGGTGTGGGTTCACTTCTTCTTTTATTATTGGGCCATTTTTCTTTGAAGAAATAAATGGAAGAACTTTTAAAACCGTTTCTGTAACTGGTGAACGTTATGTTCAACTTTTGAGAGAAAAGGTTATCCCCATATTGCAGGACAGACAAGCACTGAGCGAAATAACATTCATGCAAGATGGAGGACCTCCTCATATCTCCCGCGGTGCCAAACAATTGCTGAAGGATATGTTCGGTGAAGATCGTGTGATAAGTCGCCACTTTATACACCAGTGGCCTTCAAGATCACCAGACTTGACGCCTTGCGATTTTTGGCTATGGGGGTACATTAAGTCGCGTGTTTATCGATGCCGGCCTACCACATTGGCCACATGTTGAAGGCTTCTATCAGGCGGCACGCGTTTCATCAATTTCAACATATATGTTATTTGATGCTGTGCAATATGTCATCTATCGTCTGCAGGCGGTGTTTGAGAATGAAGGGCGCCACATTGAGCAAGGATTGTGATCTAATACAAGAGACAAGGCCTCCAAGAGACAAGTTACCTCATGTGTAACATAAGCTGCCATGTATTATATTATCTACCAATATTTTGAAGCTCTTTGTGTTGGGTTATGGGTAAATAAATTCTGTCCTCATATCTTGTCTCTTTTTTATTTGTGAACAGTAATTTTTGTTTGTTTGTCATTTGCTCACATCTTATATTATGTCGTGCAGACCAAAGTGTTATAACTTCTCGAATAACACTGGTACACACAATTTTACCCCTTATGTTTAATTTATCGCTTTTCGCTCATTAAAAGAAATAGCATAAGGAATATTCTCTGTAACCCCCCACCTTTAGAAATTTTGGGCAAAAAAAATAATACAAAATGATTTACTAACACGTTTTTCAACGCAAAAGGTTGATTTAAAAATTATATTTTTTTGAGGGGATACATTTTTAAAAATCGTGTACAGTATAATAAACAATGATAACATTTGACAAGCCCATAGGATATTTGGAATAAAGTACGACAAATGTATTTTGTCACTCCCATCTATATTTCATTTGTTGGATCATGACAAATTTCCAGTTAAATAGTCGAGTATCGCCAATTATTCAAGAAATCACACATTCCTTATAGCAAGAAATCCTATTAGTAGTACCATCATAATTTTTGGTACTATATTAACATTTCAAAAAATCGTGTATTGAATTCAGCTATGTTTTTCAAACATTCAATATATTTGACAAAACTCTATCAAAAATATAAATATTTTTTTGCTACATGTTTTAATTTGCATATACCTAATTTACATATCTCAGATTGTATTTAAAAATCGTTAACCATTTCTTCTAACTTTTGGCGAAATGGTGCTTTATTAATTAACGATTTGATATTATTAGGATTCTTTCCTGGTATATAAAAAGGAAAAATACGTGTCGATCAGTTATATTTTTCAATTAATCAAACAATTTGGCCGCTGAATTTCTGATTCTGGTACAGCGCCATCTAGGGAATGAAATTGTAACTAAAATCAATTTCGAAATTTTCAATATTTGCCATAAAAAATCCCATTGCATTCTGAACACAATGGTGTTTACCGCATTGCTCAAGCGCAAATATTCGCGGAGTTATTAATTTTTAAAGTTGTGCGGGACTTTTGGATCACCCTGTATATAAAAAGGAGTTGAAATATAATTTGAAGAGAGTGTTATGTGTCGATTTATTAGTCCAGCGATGGCCTAAAAAGTATTTCAAAGTTAGTGTTTTATTGGAATTTCTTATTAGCTACATGTTTAGAGGAAGACAAAAAGGACAACACCCTAGAATGTCTATTCTGGTTCTCATTCACTTCCGCTGATCTGCCGCGCCGCACAGCGGTGGTCATCTCCTATTTCATGTTCCCCGCTTGTATATTTGCTGACGGCGTGGTCCATCATCCCAGCAGGCAGGAAGGAAGTCTCTCGGCCCCCGCAAGTGAAATGTGAATAAATATATAGTTAAAAAAGAAGCATGTTTATACTCTGATTGAATGAGTAGAAGAAAATTTGCCAAATATTAAGCCGCAAGAAATTCTATTTTCGAGAAAAAAAAAATATATTTTTTTTTTATTTATGAAGTGAATATTTTGAACGTATCAATAAACATTTAAAATGTTTTTTGTTTTTTTTTTAAATATAAAATTTAACAACCGCAAACACCAAGCTTATAAATAAGATTTTTGGACTTTATTTTTAATCGAAGAATATATGTTTATTTCCCCCTTTACTTTGTTTTATTAGACAAGTATATGTCGCCATGAAAGCCGATTTATAAGTTTGGTACCGTTGTTAAATCTTGCTGTTAAATATTTTAAATATTTGACGAGATCTGCATTTATATATTATGTTACAGTAAAGGATAAAATCTTTGAAATGGTATTCAAGCAAACTGTGGATATAAGCTTTTAGGACAGTGTAGTATTACATATACACATATTTATAAAAAGGCTTATGTCCATTGTTTGCTTTTGTTAACCATTGTTAACCATTTCATTTAAAATATTTATTTGAACATTTGAAGCAAGAAGTTGAATATTCTTTGAGTGTGAAAGCTTGCAAAAAATAGGAACTTACCCTCTATTATAAAGTTGTTTATTCTTTTCTTTGTCGTCTGTTTTCACAAGTTAAATCTGGTTAGAAAATGTATAAAAATTAGATGAATCTTTTGTTGCCTTAAATACGAGATAATTAACTCGTTTCTATATACATCTAAAAATGTTTATTGTTTAATAAAATAATTTTATAAATCTGAGAGTTGTCTTCATAAACGATCCAACATGATATAGGCTTAGCAAAATACGATGTTCCCTTTTAAGGATTTCTAGTTGTTTTCTGTACTCACGTATGTTGTAGTTACGAGGACATCCCTTTAGATAAAAACAAATATATATTTATTTAAGGAACGACTTGTTCCATTACATATATTGTTAAGACAAGTTAGCGGTAAACAATAACAGCAAGTTTGAAGGTAGAAGTTGGAAGTTGCGTCATAGTAGTGACGTAGCATCGATGATGAATAAAGTCAAAGATTGCGTAACAATTCCCTCCTTACTTTGGCTTTATTCCCACGATGCTGAGGCTCTCCAGGTGTTTCTTCATCTGGTCTCGGGATAGGTCCTTTGTGAAGATATCCGCCTCCAGGTCCTGGGATGGCTTGTACAGAAGGCAGATGTCTCTGGATTCATAACAGTCTCTCAAGAAGTGGTACTTTCTGTTGATATGTCTACAGCGACTGCTTTGTTTAGGGCTGGAGATCCAGTTGATCAATGACTGACTGTCTGTATAGATCGCAGTTGGTTTTTCCATGAAATTCCATTCTTCCAGCTCTCGTAACAGGTTTATTATCCACTTGATCTGACAGCAGCTTTCACAAGCAGCTACCATTTCCGCTTCCATTGTGGAGAGGGCGACGAGTGGTTGTTTACTACTTTTCCAGTCCACAGTCATGAAGTACTTGACTGAATTTCTCATACCACGATCTTCCGGATTGAGGTAGACCGTAAATACTTTTGTTGAGTTTGCAAACTTTGTTTCTGTCTTGGACAAATCCAGCAGGTTGTTCCATGAATATTGTATTTTCAATGTTTCCATTTAGATAGGCTGCTTTTACATCAAATAGTTTAATGACTGAATCTTTTGTTGCTGCCATTGACAAAATAGTCCTGAGGGTGGCATTTTTAATTACAGGGCTGAAACTTTCGTTGTAATCTCTTCCTGGGATTTGGTTGTATCCCATTGCAACAAGTCTAGCTTTGTAAGTTTTGTTTTCTTGGTCTTTAGATATTTTGAACACCCATTTACTTTTGACAACTTTAGCGTTTACAGGTCTAGGTACCAGTTCCCATACTTGATGCGAGTACATGTTCTGTATTTCCTCAAGCATTGCGTTCTCCCAATGTTTCTTGTCTTCGCATGCGATGGCTTCATCATAGTCTTTCGGAATGGTTTCATTCGTAGTAGCCAGAACGTAGTCATCGAATCTTTTAGGTATTGTTCGAGTTCTTTGTGGTCTGTCTGATACACTTGACTCTGTCTGTCTGTTGTTCATGGTATCTGGTGCTGGCTCTTCAATATCAACATCTGATAGAACATGATTGTCCAGTTGTTCATCCTCCTGAATGAAGAAATATGTGTCAGTGTCCGTATTATTATCACTTTGCTTTTCTTCCGAGATGACATTATTGTTCTCTCTGAAGTGAATGTCTGCGGTTTCAAGAATGACTCTCGCTGTGATATCAAATACTCGATAAGCTCTTCTGCATCTTGAATAGCCTACAAATATTCCTCTCTTAGATTTAGCTTCTAGTTTGTGTCTTTGATGATTCTCGAGTTTATAGAAGACTTCACAACCAAATCTCATGATGTGAGAGACGGATGGCTTTTTACCTTTCCATTTTTCCATAGGGGTAGTGTCTGGGTCATTAGTTGTGGGAGTTAGATTGTACAGATATGCAGCTGTATTCACAGCTTCTGCCCAGAAGTGTAGGGGTAATTGGGAGTCTGCCAGAAGTGTTCGGCCTTTGTCTAATAGTGTTCTGTTAGCTCTTTCAACTCTCCCATTGCTTCTTGGGGTGTACGGTGTAGTTAGCTCATGTTTAATTCCTCTGGATTCTATGAAGGTTTCAAGGTTTTTATTGATAAATTCTGTTCCGTTATCTGTTCTAAGTCGTTTTAGTTTTGAGTTTAGCTCGTTTTCTCTCTTTACAATAAACTTCTTCAAAACTTCTGCTGCTGAGAGTTTATCTTTGAGAAATTCTACAAATATTCTCCTAGAAAATCCATCTACGATGGTCAAGAAATATTTACTTCCGCCCAAGGAGTTTATACTCATTGGACCACAGAGATCGACATAAATGGCTTCAAAGGGGTAGCTTTCCTGATTGCCATCTGTGTGAACATAGGGTACTTTGGTCATTTTTCCCAATGAGCAAGCATCACATTGATCAAGGGTACCATTTATAGAGTTCAAGCCTTTTAGAAGATTGTTCTTCAAAATCAGGTCTAATTTGTTGTCACTAGGATGCCCTAACCTTCTGTGCCATGCAGTCCTAGAATTGTCCTTTGAAATCAAGCAATGTTCGTTTGGAACATGAGTTGTTTCAGGTAAACGTGATAGGTTCAATGTGTACATGTTACCATCAAAGTTGCCTGTTCCTATTAGCTTGTCATCAGAAGAGTATATGTATGCTCCTTCAGAATTCAAAAGAACAGAGTTCCCTCTTCTTACTACGCTTGGAATGGACATTAGATTTCCTTTCAGGTGTGGTACATGGAGGACATTATGCAGGGTTACAGCGTTGGTAAGTTTGTCCTTACCTTGTACAGTAGCTTGGATTGATCCTGATGAGGCAGATTCGATGTGTCTCCCTTCTTCCGCTACTTGTATGCTTCTTCTCTCTTCCGTCTTGTGCTCGATCCATTCGCCATGGGAAGTCATGTGGCTTGTGCACGCAGAATCAATTATCCACACGTCCTGAGTTGTCGGGCGTTCCTCCCTTGTGATTACATGTAGTGCGTATTCTGAAGTGGAGTCTCTTCGTTGGGATGGTTCCTCCGTTCGTTCTTGGATTGCTGATCTGGCTGTGTCTTTGTTTTGTTTTGGTCCTTTATGGTAGTTCCTTGTACTGGCCATGTTATTTTTGTTTGTTGTATTCTTTTGATTTCCTTTGTTGTCAGGGTTGAACCAACAGTCTTTCTTGAAATGTCCATTTCTTTTGCAAATGAAGCATGACTTTTCTTTGAATTGGTTGCCTGATGATCTGAAAGCATTCTCAGGATTTTTGCTTCTGTCCTGTCTTTTCTTCTCGAAATCCAGTAGAGTTTGTCTCAAGTCTGGTAAGGAGATTCCTCTGTTTATTGACAGTGCTGCTGCGATCGTGTCAAAGTTAGGTGTGAGTCCTTCAACAATGTATCGTACAAGTTCTCTTTCTGTTACAGTCTTTCCTAGCTGGGTGATCTCTTGTGCCAGTTTCTGTGCTCGTACAATATACATGTTGACATTTTCATTTGGGTTCAATTTTAGTCTGGCTAGATCCAACATTAGGTCAATCCTTTTATTTTCTAGAGATCCTTCAAACCTTTTCTTTATGTCGTACCAAATTCTTTTGGCTCTTTTATCGCCTCGAAAGATGATTGTTAAGTCATCCGAAAGTGACAATATTATTAGGCTGTATGCTTCCCGATTCTTTTTCTTCCAAATATCATATTCTAGTTTATTTTTTGTAAAGTCTGGCTCGTCATTAACAATTACGTCCTCGAAGAGATCTTTTGAATCTAGAATTGCTTCCATTTTCATGGACCACGTGGTATAGTTGTTTTCTGTTAACTGTTCGATTTTTGCTAAGTTATGTGTATCCATTTTTATTCAATATTTATTTTCTAAATTGGCGGTTAGTCCAATTATTTATTTTCTTTATGATTTAAATGGATCAATTGGCGGTTAGTCCAATTCGCGCGCCCAAACAACGCACTGCTACCAAATTGATATAGGCTTAGCAAAATACGATGTTCCCTTTTAAGGATTTCTAGTTGTTTTCTGTACTCACGTATGTTGTAGTTACGAGGACATCCCTTTAGATAAAAACAAATATATATTTATTTAAGGAACGACTTGTTCCATTACATATATTGTTAAGACAAGTTAGCGGTAAACAATAACAGCAAGTTTGAAGGTAGAAGTTGGAAGTTGCGTCATAGTAGTGACGTAGCATCGATGATGAATAAAGTCAAAGATTGCGTAACACAACAAAATTTCACCTCAGAAATAACATTTTCTAAATTTTCTACTACTCATCTGTTTCGTATCTACTCACCAACATTATTTTTAATATATATGGTAAAGTAAATAAATTTTGATATACCTTTTTTTGAAAATAATTTTAAATTGAATTAATAATTTATGTTTTAGTTTATATATATTTATTTAATTAAAAAGGCATATATTGGATCAAAATATATGCCTTTTTAATTAAAGATTTATTTATAGATTGCTCTATTTTCAAAAATATATATTTATATATATATTTATTTTTTTCGTGATTAAGCTTTATAATTGTTAACTTAGTTATTTAATTTATCCGTTCAATTAATACTGATAATTATTTTTTAAATATATATATATACACCTGGTATATTCTGATTTTCTACTTCTAAATTAAATAAAAATAACCTAAAATTATTTTTAAAAAATAATAAACACTTGGAATCGATTTTTTTTTGAATAAAATACTATATGAAATTGTTGTATATAAATATAATATATAATTAATATTTAAAAAAAAATTGTTGTATTTTCTTAACTCTATAAAAACCTCTAAATAGATTCTAATAAATAAGAAATAAGCTTTTTCCTTTTATAAAATTTGTTTTTAATTATAAATAAAAACTGTACCCCTCCATATGTTTTGATTATATTGTGTGTTTTCTTTTGAAGTACATACACACAAGCCTTATAAAGACCTTGAATCAGTACATATTCTCATGGAAAATCCAAAAAATAAAAAAGAGATAAAAAAAACTTCTGCGTTTCACAAAGACCCACGGCAAAGTGAATGTGTGAGGGGTATGATTCACCTCTGGAATACTCTATTTGCATACTACGCGGACTCAGGTCAGTGACAAAGCCACAACACCAGCTTTGTCAAACTGAGAAGCTTCCACCTAGAGACTATGGTTTCTGGCTAATGGCCCTCTTCAGTCTAGAGCGGATTTTATTCCATAAAATTTCTAATGTAATATCTTCACAATCTGCCAAAGAGGTGTTTAGCATGGTTGAGTGGCAGGGTCAAATCTATGGCTAAAATATAAATGGAAATTTTGCCGGAAGTAAATTGATCTACAAAAGTAAATATCATCTCTCCCGTCAAAATAGATGTCAAAACTTGACGCCGTTTATTGACCATCGCTACAAACTAGCGGCCTCGAGTCGGTGACAAAGCCACAACACCTGCTTGGGCAAACTGAGAAGCGTCCACCTGTGTTTTGTCATTTCTGTACAGGGCCATTAGCACAAAACCATGGTCTCCAAGTGGACACTTCTCAGTTTGCTATAGCTGGTGTTGTGGCTTTGTCACCGACCTTAGTCCACTAGTCTGCGACGACGGTCAATAGATGGCGACTAGTTTTGGAGTCTATTTTGACGGGAGAGGTAAACTCTATTTTTATAGATAACTAGACGGGTGACCCGGGCTTCGCCCCGGGATTGACCCGTGTGCATATCTACCCGAGTGATATATATTTAGATAAGATTTTTTTTATAATTGTTTGTTATTAGCATTATCTACTTGTTTGCATCAGCATAATTTAATCTAATCTTTGATAGAGGGCGCTGTTCGTGAGCTAAGTAGAATAATTTGAATATATAGTTTTAATAATTGATTTATATATTTTTTAAATAGCCTATCGTCTTCCCCATATTTTTTTACCTATGTATGGAAATTTTGGTTTGAATTAGTGAACTACTGCGAATTTGTATACCGGACATACAAACAAACAAACATACAAACATTCATTTTTATATATATAGATTTCGAGATTTTCCTTTTATAAGAAACACTCCAGAAACCCAAGGCTGGACAATAGTATCAATATCTCTAAACACAAGTTTTACAGTAGCTATATTAGAACTTTTTTTCAAGAATCATTAAATATAAACTCAAAAATGGATCGATTGGAATTTTCACCTGGAGGATGATAATCTATAATAAAGGGCACCTCTCTCGTTCAAATAGACACCAAAACTAGGCGCCAAAAAAAACATAAAATGATTATGATAGTTTTAATAATATTTTTTAATCGGAATCCTGGGGGAGAGAAGTCCGACCACACCTCCCTGCGGTCCCCCCTAGACCCTTGGAATAATTGAACAAATTCTGGTTCGTTTCCAAGGTGACTAACGTGGCAACGGCACCCATTTTCCAATGAAGAGAAAAACCGATATCTCCAATTGTTGCTGCTGTGATAGAGATGTATGGATACATCTGAGGGTCTTCATTAGACACGACAACAACAACAATACAGTATACACATCCAAGATAGAGGACATTGTGACTGCTGTGATAGAGATGTATGGAGACATCTGAGGCTCTTCATTGGACACGACAACAACAACAATACAGTATACACATCCAAGATAGAGGGCATTGTGACTGCTGTGATAGAGATGTATGGAGACATCTGAGGCTCTTTATTGGACACGACAACAACAACAATACAGTATACACATCCAAGATAGAGGACATTGTGACTGCTGTGATAGAGATGTATGGAGACATCTGAGGCTCTTTATTGGACACGACAACAACAACAATACAGTATACACATCCAAGATAGAGGACATTGTGACTGCTGTGATAGAGATGTATGGAGACATCTGAGGCTCTTTATTGGACACGACAACAACAACAATACAGTATACACATCCAAGATAGAGGACATTGTGACTGCTGTGATAGAGATGTATGGAGATATCTGAGGCTCTTTATTGGACACGACAACAACAACAATACAGTATACACATCAAAGATAGAGGACATTGTGACTGCTGTGATAGAGATGTATGGAGACATCTGAGGCTCTTTATTGGACACGACACAACAACAATACAGTATACACATCCAAGATAGAGGACATTGTGACTGCTGTGATAGAGATGTATGGAGGCATCTGAAGTTCTTCATTGGACACGACAACAACAACAATACAGTATACACATCCAAGATAGAGGACATTGTGACTGCTGTGATAGAGATGTATGGAGACATCTGAAGTTCTTCATTGGACACGACAACAACAACAATACAGTATACGCATCCAAGATAGAGGAGATTGTGACTGCTGTGATAGAGATGTATGGAGACATCTGAGGCTCTTTATTGGACACGACAACAACAACAATACAGTATACACACCCAAGATAGAGAACATTGTGACTGCTGTGATAGAGATGTATGGAGACATCTGAGGCTCTTTATTGGACACGACAACAACAACAATACAGTATACACATCCAAGATAGAGGACATTGTGACTGCTGTGATAGAGATGTATGGAGACATCTGAGGCTCTTTATTGGACACGACAACAACAACAATACAGTATACACATCCAAGATAGAGGACATTGTGACTGCTGTGATAGAGATGTATGGAGACATCTGAGGTTCTTCATTGGACACGACAACAACAACAATACAGTATACACATCCAAGATAGAGGACATTGTGACTGCTGTGATAGAGATGTATGGAGACATCTGAGGCTCTTTATTGGACACGACAACAACAACAATACAGTATACACATCCAAGATAGAGGACATTGTGACTGCTGTGATAGAGATGTATGGAGACATCTGAGGTTCTTCATTGGACACGACAACAACAACATCGGAATCCTCTCTCATGACGACTAATTAGAGAGTGATGTAATTATTTAAAAAAAAATAACATTTGTTAAAGCAATATTCGCCAGTCAAACATTCACTAGGGAAGAAGCCGGGCGAAGCTGGGTCGTTCAGAGTCGGTATCTAATAATTTTTAACATGTTGCATTGGCGCGCCATCTGTTAGAAGAAATTTAAACTATTTTTGACACGTTTGTTTCTTTTTGAAATAAAATAATTTCGATAAGAATCATACGTGTAAAAAATAATTTAAATTTCTTATAATAATTTTTAAAATTTTATATCAACAAAATATATAAAATCTTTTGCTATTTTTTTCCATTTTAGTTTATATCTTTAGTCTATGATTAGCTTATATGTTAATCTATATATTCAGCTACTAATATGCAAAATTTTCCAAAGGTTTAATTAGTTATTTTGTTAAAGAAAAGTAATAACATCAATATACAGTAGACTCTCCTATAACGCGAGTTTTTACAACGCGATTTCGTACAACGCGATAAAAAAAATTGCGACAAAGTTATTTATACAACGCGAATTTTCGTATAACGCGTTATAAAATAAAATGCGGAAATTTCCTTATTGACAACTGTACAATACATTTGCATATAAAATAATATATAACATTTAGTTTTGTTTTAGTATATAATTATTTTTCCTATATACATCATTTTATACAATACATTTTTACATGATATTTGTCACTAACAATTTACCCTAACAACATTCGCGTTATACAAGTTTTATTTCGTACAACGCGAATTCCTATAACGCGATTTCATACAACACGGAATACATTAATCGCGTTATAGGAGAGTTTACTGTATCTTGAAAAGAAATAATGAAGTAAAAATTAGGTAAAAGGCCAGGTATATTCGCCATTATTTAATATATAATCTGTTGACTATGCTTAGAATATTTTAATGAAACTGGTTCCAATAATTAAACATTATATTTATGACTAGCGGACGTACCCGGCTTCGCCCGGGTTTTACCCGAGTAAAGGTTTGTCTAACGAATCTCTCGATAAAGTGAACATTTTTCCCGGTCCCTTGAAAAATACTCGATAAGTTGAATAAAATCAATATTAATTGGTTCCCTCGGTAATTGGAAGTTAAAGGAATAGTATCTTGCCTTTGAATTGTATCATTATTCTTGTCTAAAATAAATTGCCGTGTCATCCTGAATTTTGTCTTTCCTAATTTTCTACATTACGAAATCATCGTATCATCATAATATTTGGAGCAGATTGTTGAATTATAACAGATAAATTTGAATATTTATCTTGATTATTTTAAAGCGAAAAGTTATTTCAAAAATTTTATTTGCTAGAAACCTTCCCAGTACTATACTAAATAACTTCCCAAAGTTTCATGGCGTTCCAATGAGTGGTTTGGTCAGGCATAAAGGACAAACAGACACACACACATACATTCATTTTTATATATATAGAAGATTTACAAGAGCGAGAACAAAACATAAAAGGGAAACTAATATTAAACAAAGGAACTTTTCTCTGTTTCGGTTAGCGCCTATTTACCTGTGAGCTTACACACACTCTGTGGAACAATTAATCTATATATATAAAATTGAATGTCTGTGTGTGTGTGTGTCTGTGTGTCCTCTATGGATTCAAAAACCATACATCCAATCGCCGTGAAATTTTGGGATATTATTAGGCGTATCCCCGGAAAGGTTTACGAAAAATAATTTCTTGAATATCTTGAATATCCTTAGAGTTATTTGCAGATTTGTAGCTTTAACTCGCAAGCAGCGCCATCTTGCAACGGAGATCTGCCCCTCCCCCCCCCCCCTCCCGTCGGCCGCCGGCCAGTTGGTTGGACAGTCCAAGTTCCCACCGACCAATCAGAGGGATCACCCCCCCCCCCCCCCCGTCCGGCCGCCGGCCAATCAGAATGATCAAGAGGTCCTGGCGCGCGGGGGGCGGGTGACCTCCGGGAACTACGTCCATCTTCCATAAACGACCATGATTTTATTCAACTTTTCGAGTATTTTTCAAGGGACCGGGAAAATATGTTCACTAGATAAAACGATGATTTTGTAATGTAGATAATTAGGAAAGACAAAATTCAGGATGACACGGCACACAGGGACCGGGAAAAAAAATCACTTTATCGAGAGATTCACGACCATGACTTTATTCAACTTATCGAGTATTTTTCAAGGGACCGGGAAAATATGTTCACTAGATAAAACGATGATTTTGTAATGTAGAAAATTATGAAAGACGAAATTCAGGATGACACGGCACACAGGGACCGGGAAAAAATGTTCACTTTATCGAGAGATTCAAATTTATTGATGTGGATGAACTTAAAAAAAATAATTAAATATGAGTGATTGAATATTAGATAATAATTGAATATTAATTAATTTATTTTTCTATTGTTTTTTGACCAAGAAAAGGTAAATTCATTCTATCAAGAGATATGTAAATTTTGTTCGTTCAATTTTAATTTTAATTTCAGTTTTGCTTGGCTTGCATGTAAATATTCTTAAGGAAGAGAAATAAACTTTTTTTTTTCTTTTATAAGTGCAGACATCTTTTGTTTGATATAAATTTCTAGAAAATTATTTAAATAGCAAAATAACAATGGCGACGAGACTTTCGTTCGAACCTTATGTAATGAAAGAAGAACCTTTTGAAAATTATATTCAACGATTCAAACAGTACATTTTTGTGAATGAAATTGAAGGTAAGAAGATTGTTCCTTTTTTTATTATGTCTATTGGACCAAATACTTATGGTATTCTGAAAGAATTGATCTCACCTAGAGATGTTTGTGCATTAGAATTCGAAGAAATTGTTAGTGTTCTACTTACTCATTTTACACCTAAGCTAAATATCATTTTTGAAAGATATGAGTTCAGCCAATTGATTCAGGAACATGGCGAAAAAATAGAAGAATATGTCCTTAAATTAAAAAAACAAGCTAATAAATGTAATTTTGGCTTAAATATTGAAGAACACCTAAGGGATAAATTCATTGCAGGAGTTTCTAATCAAGTTATTTTGAAAAGATTACTGCAAGAGCCTGAGCTCACTTTTAATATGGCAGTAAATATTGCTACCACAATAGAATCGGTAGATTGTAATGTGTTGAAAATGAAGTCTTATGCTGAAACTAAAGAAATAAACAAATTACATTCTAAATGCAAGCATTGTGGAAAGATGAATCATCATTCGGACAGATGTTTTTTTTAAAAATCTTTCTGCTATTCTTGTAAACAATTGGGACATATATCGACTGTTTGTCATTCAAAATCTAAGAATGGATATTTTCAACCAAGAAAGAGAGGAGTGTCTAATGAAGCGTCTGCCCACGGAGAATCATTTTCGGGAAAGAATGGTGAGTCCATCAATAATATAGAATATCTGACTAATAAATTTGAGAGTATTTTGTATGTCTTCGACATAAAATTCTTAGCAGAAATTGACACTGGTGCGGCTTTAACAACTATGTCAAAAGATCTATTTTTAAAATATTTTGAACATGTTAAATTATTTCCGTCTAAATGTTATTTAACCGATTATCAAGGAAAGGGCATTTCCTCTATTGGAGAATGTAAAGTAAAAGTAAGATATAAAAATAAAATAGGCCATTTAAACTTAATAGTAACAAATATTGAAAATAATAAATTTCTCATAGGAAAAGACTGGATAGTATATTTTGATATGGTACAAATTAATGTCCAACAAAATAATAATTTTGATACTAATTTTATTTTTAATAAATATTATAAACTTTTCGAAGATATAGTCTTACCAATAAAAGATATTTCCGTACACATTAATGTAAAAAATAATTTTGCACCAAAATTTTATAAATTTAGACCTGCTCCCTTTGCTATTAGAAATTTAATTGAAGAAGAACTATTATTTTTATTGAATAATGATATTATTGAAAATATAGTGGATAGCCCAATAGCTTCACCGCTAGTATGCGTCCCTAAGAAAAACGGCAAAATTAGAATTTGTGCGGACTTTAAAAGAACCTTAAATCCATTTATCGAGGATGTTAAGTATCCGATACCGAACATCGATAATGTTTTACATTCATTTTTTGGTAAAAGTATATTTAGTAAAATTGATCTTTCAAGCGCATATCATCAGATACTTCTAGACGAGGAATCTCAAAAATTAACAGTTATTTCTACCCATAAAGGCCTTTTTAAATATAAAAGGCTGCCCTTCGGTATTAAGTCCGGAGCGACTATTTTCCAAAGAACTATGGACAATATTTTTTCCGGTCTTAAAAATGTAATAATATATTTAGACGATATTCTTATAGCATCGTCTGATGTAAATGAGCATATTTCAGATATTGAAACAGTCATGAATAAATTATCGGATTTTAATTTTTCAATTAATAAAGAAAAATCTTTGTTTTTTGTTGATGAAATCAATTATTTGGGACATAGAATAAATAAAAATGGAATCTATCCCCTTGAGGATAAATTGGACAGTATAAAAAAATGTCCTAAACCGAGTAACATTTCAGAATTGAAATCTTTCTTGGGCATGTTGTCATTCTACAGTAAATTCGTTAGAAATTTATCCATACATGCAAATCCTTTATTCTCTCTATTGAAAAGAAGTTATAATTGGAATTGGAAAAATGAACATGATCAGGCTTTCGAAAAATGTAAAAATTTGATTAGTACAAAAACTTGTTTGACGCATTATTCGCAAGATTTACCTCTTTATGTTACTTGTGATGCATCAAATTATGGTATTGGAGGATATATTTCCCATATTGTAAACGGCATTGAGAAACCAATTACTTTTGTTTCAAGAACACTAAATGACACAGAAAAGAAATATTCCCAAATAGAAAAAGAAGGGTTATCAATATTCTTTACCTTAAACAGGCTAAAACAATTCCTTTACGGAAGAAAATTTATTATTAATACAGATCACAAACCATTACTAGCCATTTTTGGCGATAAAAATAATTTACCAGCCTTAGTGGCAAATAGATTACATAGATGGTCACTCTCAATATCAAATTTTAATTTTGAAATTAAATATACTAAGGGAACTGAAATACCTCTTGCAGATTTTCTTTCAAGATTTCCAAATCCTGAAAAAGGGGAGAAGGAAGAGGAAATGGGAGAAATATTATTAATAGAAAATTCGATATTAGATTACGTCTTGGTATCGTACAAAACCCAAGAAGATCCAACTCTTAGAAAACTATATAAGTTAGTCAAGTACGATAAGTATGATGTTGACTCAGAGGTAGATATAAAACCTTATAATAGAATTAAAAACGAGATAACAATAGTAAGAAATTGCCTATTTTTCGGAAATAGAATGATCATCCCCGATTCCTTAAGAGAATATGTTTTGAAAATCATCCATGAAAATCATATTGGAGTAAATAAAATGAAAACTCTGGCCAGAAGTTCTGTCTATTGGCCGGGAATGGATGAGCAAATTGAGAAACTGTCTAAAAGCTGTAGCACTTGTATGGAAAACACATCAAAGCTGCCAAAACAGGAATTTACCGAGTGGACTCCACCAAACAAAGTTTGGAAGAGAATTCATCTTGACTATTTCTATTTGCGGGAAAAAACTTTTTTGATATTGGTGGATGCGCATTCTAATTGGATAGAATGTCAAATGGTTCCAAATACATCGGCGGGATTCTGCATAGACTTTTTGAGAGAATGTTTAGCGAGATATGGTATCCCGGAGGTGGCGGTAATGGATAATGGGCCCCCGTTTAGAAGTTATGAAATAAAGACATTTTTCGAAAGAAATGGCATACATGCTATGTTTAGCCCCGCTTACCATCCGGAAAGCAACGGACTAGCGGAAGTGTCTGTAAGAGAGATAAAAAAAGCTATGAAAAGAATTATTTCGGAGGAAAGAGAATTACCCCTTGAGTTTGCTTTGATTAAGGCTTTATATGCATATAGATTGAGTCCTTTGACTAGAACGGAAAAATCCCCTGCTGGAATATTTTTAAATCGCGAGATTAGAACGAAGATTTCCATGTTGAGCAAGAAATCAGTAAGAGTGGGGAGATTGAAAAATAAAAAACAGAACAATAGCTACAAAATAAATGATAGAGTAAGATACAGATGGATGGAAAGAGGAAAACCGAAATGGATGTTTGGGATTGTAAAGAGAATAGTGGGAAGCAACAGCTGTATGATAGAAACTAATGGAATAGAAAGGAAAGTACACACTAACTATATGAGGAGAAGTATGGAGAGGAAGGATGTTTCGTCATCAGAAGAAGGAATAAGCTACCCAAGGCCTCAGACGTCAAGTCCCCTGACTCCTGCTACAATAGTAGCAGAATCTACACCTGGACCACCGACTGAATCTACACCTTCCCGGAGATATCCACTACGAGAGAGGAGACCACCGGATAGATATGTACCTTAATGAGTATTGCTATCTTAAAAAAGGGGGAGTTGATGTGGATGAACTTAAAAAAAATAATTAAATATGAGTGATTGAATATTAGATAATAATTGAATATTAATTAATTTATTTTTCTATTGTTTTTTGACCAAGAAAAGGTAAATTCATTCTATCAAGAGATATGTAAATTTTGTTCGTTCAATTTTAATTTTAATTTTAGTTTTGCTTGGCTTGCATGTAAATATTCTTAAGGAAGAGAAATAAACTTTTTTTTTCTTTTATAAGTGCAGACATCTTTTGTTTGATATAAATTTCTAGAAAATTATTTAAATAGCAAAATAACATTTATGAGTTTCAAATTATCAAAATATATCTTTTTCTTTATAAGTTTATAGAGAATTGTTTTAACAAATGTTCGTTAGACAAACCTTTACTCGGGTAAAACCTCGGGCGAAGCCGGGTACGTCCGCTAGTTATTATATATACAACACACGCTCCCTTGTGTGTAAGCCCTAAACGGCAAGTCCAAGGTTATCTGCACATTTCCGTAGTTTGTCCTTATAGTCCACACCATATCTTTGATTGCATCCAACATAATCAAACATCTCAAAATATATTTGAAACTAAGTGTCGTTAATTGTTTAGAAAATTTTGAAATTTTTCTTTTAAAATTCCTTTGTTGATTTTATAAATATTTATTCTAATGTTCACATCGAGATGTTTTCTCTTTTCATCGATATTAATTAGAAGATTTTGATTGCCATTTTTTAAATCTCTAAATGATAATTGATATGCATTAACTTCTCTTACTCAAATACAATTTACCTCTCCAATTCAATTTGTAAATTTATTAGATGATAGAGAGAAAATATCTTTGTTTACGGGCTACTAACCAAAAGTTATGATTTTTGAGCCCAAAATCGATGTCAGGTGGCAAGGGACCCTAGGATGTGGAAGCAGGAGATGTCTCGCAGGGGTGGTAGAAACGTTGGGCAAGCAGGGGAATAGCGCCAGGGTGCAGTGAGGCGGGTGCGTTGAATAGGCCAGGAATCCAGGAGAAGTGGCAGATGATAATGGAGGCAGAAGGTCCTTGAAGCCTAGAACTTGAGGGCCCTAGACTTCAGGATGGGGCAGCTTGAGGCTCTCGCCTCGTGCTTGTCAGGAAGGCCCTGGGAGCAGCAGTTGGCACATTTGGAGGTGCGCTGGTCAGCAATGGATGGGCAGGTTCGGCCTTCATGGCCGTCTTCACCGCAGTGGAAGCACTTAGGAGCTCTGGTGCATTGGGCAGAGTTGTGGCCGAAGCCACAACAGCGGAAGCAGACGCGGGCGCGGATGGACTCCTCGAAGTTGAGGATTACTCCATCCACCACGATCCTCCCGCGAACGCCCAGGGCTCTAAAGGTCTTGAGGTCCACCTTGATGAAGGCGGTGCAGGTCCCGTTTCTGGGTGCAGAACGGTGCGCCACGCGCACCACCTTGTCCCCAGGAAGTTTTCTAACAGCAGCGGTTTCCAGGAAGGTCTCCTCAATTGTGGAGTTGGATGTCTCCTCATA